>LPNX011007273.1:231767-306301 GCA_001517045.1 Pseudotsuga menziesii
TCCAGGATGTTTTCTATTATGTATTTGAGTCATGTGGTCATACCCCGATGTTTTGATCGGGAGGATTAATAATGTAAACAATTCATATCAAGTCATTAGGTAAGTCCCCACAGTTTTGGGGCACTTGAGTTATTATACACTAATTAAGGTGTAGGCTCGAGTAGTAATTATTAGGGTTGATCCTACGTGTGAAATGGCAACTTAAGTGAATGGACTAATATAAATAGAGAGTGTGTGTCTCTCTATTTATCACTTGTGAAGTAAATCACTTGCTCTCTCAAGTGTGGCACACCTTTGGAGAAGGAAATACTTTGTCTTGACAGAAGACAGAAGGCTATTGCTGTTTTGGGAGATCTCTTACTATTTTGGTGTTGATTCTATCTTAGAGGAAGTTGCGGGGTTTTCTCCTTTATGGTTTCCCCGAGGAAAACTCTTTCTGTCTCTTATCTCTTGTGATGTGCTCATGTTTTATTGCTGTACTTGTTATTGTCTCAATGAAAAGATCATAAGATCATAATGCTAGCTTAATTGATGAAAAACTAACAATTTTAGTCATGGAGATCAACGAGTATAACTTATTCAACTAATGAACTAAGGGTCCACAAATTTAAAGTGTAGTTCTGCACTAATAGTAGATCGACGGATGAGATCGAAGCTGCAAGACATCAACGAATAATAGGAGTTGCAGAAGATGGATTGCGAAAGAAAATTTCATAAAAGTTAAATTACAAATCCATAATCCACAATCTGCAATGCAGAAAGAAGCCGCAACCCACAATCTGCAATTTGCGGAATGATCATTGCGGAAGGTAAAAAGGGGAAAGGTAATTTTAAAAAGTTAAATTTCAAATCTACAATCCACAATCCACAATGCGGAAAGAATCCACAACCCACAATCCGCAATTTATGGAAGGATCATTGTGGAAAGCTAATTGCTGAAAGATAATTCTAAAAAGTTAAATTGCAAATCCATAATCCCCAATCCATAATACGGAAAGAAGCCGCAGCCCACAATCCACAATTTGTGGAAGGATAATTATGGAAAGCTAATTGCGGAAGGTTAATTGTGGAACAATAATTTTAAAAAGCTAAAATGTAATACCGCAATCCACAATTTGCAGAAGGATCATTGCAAAAATCTATTTTCAAAAGGTTAATTGTGGAAAGATAATTTTAAAAAGTTAAAATGTAATCCTAAAATTTGCAAAAGGATCATTGTGGAAAGATAATTGCGGAAAGATAATTTTAAAAAGTTAAAATGTAATCCCACAATTCGTAATCCACAATTTAAGAAAGGATCATTGCGGAAGGGTCAATGTAGAAAGACTCTTGTGGAAGAGAAATTGTGGAAAGGCAATTGTGGAAGGGTAATCTGTTGAAACTGAGTTTTGGAAACATATTGGCGGAAATGTGAATTGAAGAATTGAACATGCGAAAGAATATTTTAATCATTAATTTCTGTTGATTAGGATCAGTTTAGGTTGCTAGGTATTCCCCGACATCAACTGAATTCTAAGTTTGAGGAAAGGTTGAACGAACAGGTAAAGTCAAGAATGAGCAATAAACTTTCAAAGCTCAATAATTTCCTATTACAATAAGGGATAAATCCTTTAAATTATAATACAAATAATAAAGAACAGGTAACCAAAGTACATCACCTACGTGAACATGGATAAAAGTTCCGAAAGGAACTAGCCATCGTAGGCTTCAACAAACCTGTCATAACCAACAAGAAAAAATATTAAAAACTAGCAGCAATAGGACTATTGGGCTATAGGGAAGACCTGGGTTTTATACCTTTAACTTCACACCAACAAAAGACCCACAGTGTTGGCCATTTCGGCAACAACCTATGAACAGGTTGCAGTCTCACCCGAAACAGCTATGGAGTGCCGCAGAACCAGGTTTTTGCAAGCAGAAGAGGGATATTACTGTACCTTTAGATTTTAACAGATTATAAATATAACTCATAGCACTTAACATTCACTTATTTAGCTTCGCAGTTAGATAAACAAACAGTGTCTTGCGCAACCCTTTACTGGGAATTCATAGCGAAATTATTATCTAGCAGTGATCTTTACTTATCAGATATATAGATATTAATGCATGAAAGAAACAAAACAGAAACATCACACAGAACCACGACACAATATATAACGTGGTTCACCCCCAGTGTAGGGGTTACATCCAGAGAACTGTGTTTTATTCAATCTTGCTACAAAAACCACAGTTCTGATCTACGCACTTAGCTGCAGATCCCTTCAAGTCCTCAAAGCCATGCACACAGCTGCAGGCCTCTGCACACACAACTGCATATTTCCTTAATCACCCAAAACCCTCTACGCACACAGCTACAGAGGTCATCCACGCACACAGCTGGGACTTAACCTTTTTCTTACCAAACAGCCTTAGCTTCGCATCAATTACTCTTACATCAAAATCCTAACCTCAATTCTTTACAAGATTGCTTATTTATACAGCGCACTTATTACAAAACCATGGGCTTAAACCATGGGCACCCTGAACCCTAAACCCTGGACTTAAACCATGGGTTTATTACAAAAAGAGGACTTTGACTCAACCTCGATAACCCTAAGACTATTTTGAGCTATAACTCTGCTTACAAACTCCCAAAAATCCACGGAGTTACCCACCTTAAGGATCGTTAGGGTGCGCGCCCCAATAGGCCCCTAAGACTCACTAGTGGCCCGTCCCGAGACACTCTGATGCCTTTATGGTGGTCGAATCTTGTTGGCGAACATCATGCGCTGCTTGCTAAAGCCATACATGTAGTTGCTGGTTGCTTGTTCCTTTTCTTGGTAATAAGCTGGTTAAGGATTTCTGGATCTATCAGTGACCCCATCCTTCGATTTACTTGCCGAACACTTGACCATCCACAACTTAGGGGCCCCAAAATTGTGTGTCAGGGTGCATAAGACAAACAACTGCCTTGGTTCTGCCAAACCAGGAGGATACATATTGGGATGCTTCAGAGTCTTCTCATGAGGCCTTGTGCCTTTTGTCGCTCCACATTAGAGTGAACTTCTGCCTTCCTTCATCTTGGTCGAGCATCTCTGCATGGCTGGATTGCTCAGGAGGTTCTGTAGACCTTGCTCCCTAGACTCTTGTAGTAACACCTGGGCTTCACAATCATTCGACATGGTCCTAGCTGAAGAAACTCAAAGAAATGCACAATGCAGGAGCTGCGGACCGGGGTAGCTTCTTATAGAATCCCATAATAGAATCAGTCATCATGGTGCATTAATGACGTTGAATCTGATGGAGTGGAAGAAATCCTGTCCACACGGTGCCATATTTTCCCCAAAATATCATCATTGTAGGCAGGGTGGGCAGTTCGCGTGCCAGCGCCGCCAAGCCTAGTTTTTCCCATCCGTCACATTTTAAGCTGTGACACACTTTTAACCTCCGATATAACTACAACTTCATCTTCGCCTTGACCAGAACCTTCGACACAATATTAACCTTCTAACTTTGACAGTCTTCCACACTTCGTAGTTCTGAGGACAGCTTCATTATAGTCTAGTACCCAATTTCAACTGTTCTTGGTACTTAGACTTTCCTTCCTGGTGTTACTTCTGATTAGGAGGTCCTGGCCTATCCCGATACTTCTTTAGATGACTGCCATTTACCATAGAAGGTAAAATTTCTCCATTCAACTTAGCTAACTGGACTGCAGCACCATCAGTAACTTTCTGCACTATGTATGGCCCTTTCCAATGTGTCTTGAACTTACCCGGGAATTTCATGAATTTGCTGTCATATAAGAGCACAAGATCACCCTACTGGAACTGCTTCTTCTTTATGTGTCTATCATGCCATGCTTTTTCTCGAGATTTCTGCACTTGCTGCTGGAACCATGGAATAAATCTGTCTTCCTCAAGTTCTAGTATCTTTGCCAGCCTTTCTGTTATTATAGCTGGGTCATCCATCTCTATGAAAGCAGATATTCTGAGGCTAGGAACAATGTATTCCATGGGAATGACTACTTCTTGTCCATAGACCAACCTAAAAGGTGTATGGCCTGTCAATTTCTTGTAGGTAGTCCTATAAGCCCATAGTACTACTGGAATTCTAAGATCCCAGTCATTTCTGTTAACATTGCAGACCTTCGTCAGAGCATGTTCAAGGATCTTGTTAAAAGCTTCGACAGTTCCATTTGCCTGTGGATGATAGGTAGTACTCTTCTGATGATACACCTGAAATTCTTCAGTCAATACTTCAATAGTCTTATTTAGAACATGTGAGCCTTGATCACTCATAAGAACTCTAGGACACCCAAATATGGACAAGATGCTATTGAAGATGAACTTTGCATCGGTAGAAGCACTACAGTTCTTGACTGGTTGAGCTTCGGCCTAACGGGTGAGGTAGTCGGTTGCTATAATATTGTATCTTGCTCCTGACTTCTTCGTAGGGGGATTGATAGGTCCAACAAAATCAATAGCCCATTTCTCAAAGGGTTGTAAAGTTACTTGCGGCACTAGAGGCATCTCATCCCTCCTGGATGGTTTTCCCGTCATCTGACAAATGTCGCAGCTGTGGCAATATTCTCTTGCATCCTTGTGAATTGTGGGCCACCACAATCCGACTGTCAGAATCTTCTGTGCTGTATCTTTTCCCATGTAATGACCTCCTTCTGCCCCAAAATGTGCCTCAGCCAAAATTAACAACCTTTCATGCTCTAGGACACATCTGTGCAGTATTTCATTTGGCCCCATCTTATATAGTTGTCCTGCTATTAAGGTAATCAGGTGGAAAACATTTAGACAAGTACTGAACAATATCCTGAAAATATTCATCAGCCATCTGGATGGAAAACAACTGGGCATCAGGAAGACCTTCGTCCAAGCTGGTGGGTTCTTCTCTCGACTTGAGCCTTGACAAGTGGTCAGGACCAAGATTCAGTATTCCTAGTTTGACTATGATCTCAAAGTCATATTCTTAAAAGAGAATCAGCCATCTGCATATCCTTCCACCTAGCACAGGCTTGTTAACCAAATACTTCAAAGCAGAGTGGTCAGTAAACATCTTAAAATGTGATCCTAACAGATAATGTCGAAACTTCTGCAATGCATAAACCATAGCTAGACCTTCTTCTGTTGTAGTATAATTTTTCTCTGTTGTGGACAATTTCCTACTTGCAAAAGAAATGGGGTGATCAATATTACCTTCACCTGACTGAGCCAATACGATACCCAGAGCAATGGAGGATGCATCGAAATGCACATGAAATTCCTTATTTCAATCAGGGAATACTAATATAGGAGCAGTTACCATCTTTTCCTTCAAAATATCTAATCTTTCTTGGCACTCAGGTGTCCACTCGAACTTAATATCTTTCTTCAACTGCTTTTCCATCGGAGCGGTAATCTGAGCATATCCTTTAATAAATTTCCTGTAATATCCAGTATGACCAAGTGTAGTGCAAAGTTGTTTAACAGAAGTTGGAGGTGGCAGGTTCACAATAATAGCTATCTTCGCAGGATCCATCATCAATCCTTGTTTACATACAATGTGACCTAGCAGAATTCCAAAAGGTGCACAAAAGATACATTTTTTCAAATTCAAGGAAATCTGGTGCTGTCTACATTTATCCAGCATAAGTTGTAAACTAGTTATGTGGTCTTTTAATAGCCCAAATATAGTCCAATAATCAAAATAAACTTCTAATAATTTATGTATATATTCCTTAAATGTAGAGAGGACTACTCTAGAAAATATAGCATGTGCATTCTTCAATCCAAAAGGCATAACTGTATACTGAAAGGATCCCATTTCTGTAGCAAAGGTTGTCTTATGTCGATCCTCTGGAGCAATTCTGATCTGATGGTAACCTGAAAATCCATCAGTAAAAGAGTACACTTATTGACCCCCGACATTGTCTAATACTTCATTTGTGAAGGGTGTGGGGAAAGGATCATGCAGACAAGCATCATTCAGCTTTCTTAGATCAACGCAGATTCGGATTTCACCCTTAGTCTTCTTCTCTTGCACCACCATAGGACTGACCCACTCATATTCTTCAACAGGTTCAATAATTCCTGCAGCAAGCATCTTATCCAGTTCTATCCTAACTTTTTCCTTATACTTAGGGTTCAACCTATAAGGACACTGCTTCACAGGCTTCGCATCAGGTTTCAAGGGGATCTTTATGACTCCTATATCACCCAGGATGCCTTTCATCTTTGAGAACTTTGTCAGAAATAGGTCCTGGTATTCATGGAGAAGACGGGTCACTTTGCTTACCATTTCTTCATCCCAATAATCTCCAATGGTAGCATGCTTAGGTTGTTCTTCTGAGCCAATGTTTATGGTCCGTGTCTTCAGGGGCTGTGTCACTTCAGGTGCGTCGACTGCTGGTCCATGTACTTCGCAGTGGCCTTCTGACTCCAGAATATTTATGTCGCATGGATCGTCATCCTTGTCAATTGCGAGGTTATAACATTCGACTGCATTAGCTTCTTGTGCCTTCCAATCCGGTTGGTATTCCGCTAGCTCTTGATCATCAAACACCTTAGTATGTATTACCCTAATAGCTGTGTCTAAAGCAGGAAAAACCTCATTAATAGGAAATGTCAATACAAAATTATCAACAAGAGTATCCCAACTTATAGTACCCTGGCGAAGCTCGACTTCCGCATACCAATTATTTGCGATAGGGTCCAAGGTATGCACAAACCTATGTACCCACTCTTCACGAGGTACATGCTCCCAGGATTCATAGCATTGCTCCAAATTCTTTTGAGGATTAGTCTGACCATTAAACCTACTTCGAACCTCCTTTGGTCGATTCGTGAATCTCAGGCGAAGGGACTGTTGGAAGACTTCCCAACTATGAATGTATTATTTGTGACCATTCCACCATCTGGCTGCCATAGCTCTAAATGCTGAATCCAAAGTCTTCGTTTTCTATGAGTCTGGTATCTGGGCTGAGAATTGCTCAATAAACTCTTTTGGGTCTGTCGAACCATCAAAAATAGGTAAGGCTCTTTTCTGCGAGCTAAGCCATCTAAGAGACTTGGTAATTCTTGCACAATGGTGGCCATGTAGCTCATACAATATGTTCTGCCAATTCTCTAGACCATCATCTGAATCCATCATGCAGGAGCTGTCACACTGCCAATCCATAATACCTTTGGAATTAGGATCAACATAATCTTCTTCCTTCGCTGTGATATTGTAGATATGGTCTAACACATCCTGATCTTCGTCTCGGAGGGGCTCTGTGTACCTTTCTCCTTGAGAAGGATCCAGTGGGACTATGACTCTCAAATATTTCCCTTCGAAGGTCATCTGTCTCTTCTTAAGGTTAATGGCTGCAGCATTTGCCATTGCCCATTCAATTCCTAACAAGGCTGGATATGGATTGTTGTCGTCAATGATATCAATAACTTCAAACTCTGCTACAGTACAGACGCCATCAATATCTACTAGAACATTAGGGAATTGTCTTAGGGGCACAATCTTCTACTGATTGGCTAATCTCAACTGTATAGGGGACCAGTCAAGGGTAGGTTGTCCCATTTGTTCCCGGGTCTTCTTGGTTAAGACATTTACCTCTGATCCTAGGTCTAGGATAACATCAGTCATATCATACTCTCGTATCTGGGCATTCAATCTCATTTCCCTGCCAGTTCTTCTGACTCTATTAACAAGTTTTGCCTGACCAGTACTTTGCTGAGGTTCGCAGGAACTAATAACTTTCTACAACTCACTTAGAGCATTCTGGTTTCTTAAAAGTTTCAGACAACTCTGTAAAAAGGAAGACAGTGTACTTACTTTATCCGTCGAAGCTTCTTGCGGCTGCGACTGCTGCTGATGTGGCTGCGCAGGTGCTACTGCTATTCTAGGAGCCCCAAAATATTTCTTGGCTTCCATGAATTTCTCTTTCTCTCTTTCAATATCAAATGCGGGGACTTTCTCAGGTGTATTACGAACCCAAGCCTCTGCAGGCTGTTTCGCCTTGGTCTACACATCCGTCGTAGCTCCACTTCTGGTGACAACATTAATAGCTGGGGCAGGTCTTTGCTCAATGGAAATCATCTGAATATTCTGAGTGGGGCCAGTGTTTCTTTCCTGAATCTTAGCTATCAATTTTTGGCACTACTCGATAACATGATCAACTGCTCTGCAATACCGACATGTCGTAGGTGGGTTCCGACAGTCTCTCGCTAGATGCCCGACTTGGTTACAGTTGTAACACACCACCTGACCACGTCCTCTTCTAGCCATACCACCATGACCATGACCTCCAAAAGCACCTCTACCTGATACACCACCGCGGTACCCATAGCCATCATTGCTCTGTCCCTCATTCTGTACCTAATAGGCGTCGTAGGTGCACTCTCTCATGAGGTCATAACTGCGACACTCATCTTCATTATGTCCTACGAACTTACAGAATTTACAATAGGGGTTCTTAGGTACTTTCCCATACCTCTGTAGCAGATAGCAGTCTTCAGGTCGATGCTGACCTGTTGTTCTATAGAGCTCACAATATAGAACTTGCGGGTTAAATGGGTTTGGCGCACTAGTATTTAGGTAATTTCTTACCACAGGACACTATTCCTTGGCATGACCTTCTGTCTAACATTGTGTGCACAAAACCCCTTCACGGCCATTTTTTCCATTCTTCATATCACGAAGCTCCAGAGCCATCGCTGCCAGTTGCACTTGGATTTGAGCAATACCAAAATTGTCTTCGACAGGAGCGGTTTCAAGCTTCATCGCGATTTCCAGGGCCTCCTGCTGGTCAGCAACCTTTTGGTGCATGAGTGGGGTTCTGATATGCGGTAGCAACGTTGCAATGAACCATTCCTTGTGCTACATAGGTCCAATGGGGAAGCTGACTTGGTCTAGCAGAACTTTGAATCTTTGATCAAAGTCCCACACTGATTCACCGTGATTCTACTGAATCTCTTTAAACTCTGTGATACACTGCGACTCTGATTTCGGCTTCTCAAATTCCTTTATCATGGCAGCTTTTATATCAGCCAAGGCATGGTTTTGAGTGCTGGAAAACTTCATGAATCAGGTCAGAGCGCGATCTATGAAATAAGTAATCAGTTGTGCTCTTTTTGTATCAGGATCCATAATGGTCTTAGCAGTCCACACTGCTTCACATAAAAACCAAAACTATTCTAGATCCTCTGATCCAGTTCCTTTGAAAACAGGGAGCTTAATGTCGTCATTCATATGGGCCATCGTGGGTCTAGGGGGGGAGGGAGGGGGACTGGCAGTATGCAGGGGGGAACTTACTGGGGTAGACTGACCTATGACAGGAATACTCGAACTAGGTTGACTTTCAAACTGCGACGGGTTTTCAGGGATAATAGGTCTTCGTTGCGGGGTTACCGAGGAGTTTCCAACAGAAGGGTTTTCTTCGGGTTCTGAATCTGTGGGATTGACACGAGGATACTCGGTCTACGGACCCTGGGAATAGGATCCAAAATCGCTCTTGTACCTTTTTCCACTTCACAGCAAACCACTTTGCTCGTCGAAGGTATTTTCACTTGCAAACGTAGGTTAGTGATACTAAATCTAACAGCCTAATTCAATGAGCAATATACCTTTTTCAGCTAATAACATTTTAATTCGCAACTAAATGAATTCAAAAACTTACCCCTTGGGCCTTTGAAAAATTGTCGCTCAGCTTCACTAAAAGAAGTACTCGTGTCGATGGTGAACTTCGTCACAAACGCTTCAAGGGTTCGCGTTGTCCAGAAATCAACAGCGCGGGATATCTCATTGTTCACCCTTTCCAGTATATTAATTCTAGCGGGGGTCCAAGCAGGAAATTGATGTTCTTGGAAGTTCATCCTTCTCTTTGTTAACCTGGATAACCACTAGTGCAACTCTATGTGGATACTACCAAAGAAGATTTCATAAACATCATAAAAAACATACCTTTGTAAAAAGTCGTTTTCACTACAACGCGGATCTTTGTTCTCTTGCTCAGCGAATTTCAGATAAGTCGCGTCAAGCCAATCATCGATTTCCTTCACAGAGGGTCTCCAGAACATAGCCCTCGAGGTACGACGTAAACCCCTCTTGAGCAGATACTGATTTCAACTAGAAACGGAACCAATTTGTTGGGCTATAGGGCAGACCTGGGTTTTATACCTTTAACTTCACACCAACAAAATACCCACAGTGTTGGCCCTTTCGGCAACAACCTATGAACAAGTTGCAGTCTCACCTGAAACAGCTATGGGGTGCCGCAGAACGAGGTTTCTGCAAGCAGAAGAGGGATATTACTGTACCTTTAGCTTTTAATAGATTATAAATATAACTCACAGCACTTAAAACTCACTTATTTAGCTTCGCGGTTAGATAAACAAACAGTGTCTTGCGCAACCCTTTACTAGGAATTCACAAGGGAAATTATTATCTAGCAGTGATCTTTACTTATCAGATATATAGATATTAATGCATGAAAGAAACAAAACAGAAACATCACACAGAACCACGACACAATATATAATGTGGTTCACCCCCAGTGTAGGGGTTACATCCAGAGAACTGTGTTTTATTCAATCTTGCTACAAAAACCACAGTTCTGATCTACGCACTTAGCTGCAGATCCCTTCAAGTCCTCAAAGCCGTGCACACAGCTGCAGGCCTCTGCACACACAACTGCATATTTCCTTAATCACCCAAAACCCTCTACGCACACAGCTACAGAGGTCATCCACGCACACAGCTGGGACTTAACCTTTTTCTTACCAAACAGCCTTAGCTTCGCATCAATTACTCTTACATCAAAATCCTAACCTCACTTCTTTACAAGAGTGCTTATTTATACAGCACACTTATTACAAAACCATGGGCATCCCGAAACCTAAATCCTGGACTTAAACCATGGGTTTATTGCAAAAATAGGACTTTGACTCAACCCCGATACCCCTAAGACTATTTTGAGCCGTAACTCCGCTTACAAACTCCCAAAAAACCGCGGAGTTACCCACCTTAAGGATTGTTAGGGTGCGTGCCCCAACAAGGACGCAGGATTCTGATAAGTAAATGTAACATTAATGCATGTAATTTTTATTTTTTAATGATTCTTAGGTGTGTTACATAATGGTATCAGAGCATGGTTACAAGACTAGGCCTGAATCGACTCAACAATAGAACTGCTACAAAAAACATAAAACTAACTTCTATTTTATTTTGGTTAAATTCTCTTACAAACAACAAAGACAAGAACCAATATATTTTTTTGCATGGAACAGGGAAGATGCAGAGATGTCTATAGAAGAGGAACATCACCCAGAATATCCTTCAAACAATGAAGAGGGTAAGTTAAGGGATGGATAAATTTGGGCATACTTAAATGAGGGTCAGGATAATAAATCATAACTAAAATGAACTGTTAAAGAGTTAAGGTCTGAATTAATAAAAGTTAAAGAAGATAAAGAACAAATTCTAAAGGCTCAAGAAGAGCTTAATGCTATTATATTAGCTAAGATCCATAACAATGAAAAAAAATAAGCAATTTGGACAAGAAATTCCTAGAACTACACCTTACAAATGTAAGGGCAGAAAGATGGAAATTTCCATCCATAAAGGTGACACCTAAAGTGGAGAGTTAGCTAAACACCACAGAAAAAAAACAAGAGTCAAGCAAAAGCAGCGACAATAACAAAAAGAAAAATAAATATAGACCCTATCAGAAAATATCTGGGGAGTTTAATAAAATTAAACCACCCATGCTTAATGGGGAAATTGAGAAGGGAAAAGAGGCATAAGCCTGGTTGTTGGGAATTAAAAAGTATTTTCAGATATACAACTACTCAAATGAATTAAAGGATAAAATGGCCATCTATAATATGAGTGGGAAGGCAAACATATAGTGGCAAGACATAAAGAAGGTTAAAGGGATAAAAGAGAGATATGTAACTCGGAAAACATTTAAATAACTCTTTCAAAGAAAGTACTTATCAGAACAATATTATGAAGAAAAGTAAAATGAATATGATGAACTAAGGTTAGGATCCATGACAATGAAAGAAATATGCAGTAAGTTCTTAAGCCTACTTCATTATGTTCCTTATATAATTGATGAGAAACCTAAAGTACATTGGTTCCTTAGTTTTTTTCCCATCATGTTCAAAGAACGGATTGAGTATGAAAATCCGAAGACACTAGAGGAAGTGATGAAGAAGGAAAACTTCTATTACGACCAAAACAAGAATAAAAGGGAAAATGTACCAACTTGGAAAAATAAAAGGCGAAATAATTTTGATCCTAGAAAGAAGTAGAATAAGTTCCATAAAAACACAGGAAATAACTATAGGGAATATCAGGGTAACAACTACAAAGAATTTAAACCCCATAATTCCACAATAAAATAACCTTCAATTGTTCTTAATAAAAACCCAGCACAAAAAGAACCCTTAAAATGTTGGGAGTATGGAGGGCCAAAATACTTTAAAGACTGTATAGTAAGGAAAACGAATTTTAAGGTTCATTCTATCCAAGAAGCAGTTCCAGTTGGGGACATGACAAGGAGAATGCGTAGACGATGTGCTGCATTGCAAAATCGATAAGCAGCCCACCAAACTTCTATGCTCAAAATTGAAGGTATGGTAAATAACCTACCTATCTCTATTTTAATTGATCCAGGTGCAATCCTGAGCTATATATCACCTAAATTATTTTAATTATGCAAATTAGTACTTGAAACGTTTGTCAATAGTGAATAGTACAGTTAGCCACATGTACAAATCGGAAAGTTACTAGTCTTGTTAGAAATTGTAAATCGATGATGAATGATTTCCTTACGCATGTTAATGTAAATATTATGCCATTAGGATCCTATGATTTATTAATAGGAGTGGAATGGATAGAGGAACATAAATTTGTGTTAAACTATTTTGATAAAACCTTTACATGTACTGGTGATAATGGAAACATTATAAAAGTAAGAGGGATCCCTAGGAAGGTGACCATCAGAGAAATATCTGCATTACAAATGAAAATATCAGGAAGAAAAAGATGTATTGTGTTTGTTGTCTATATAATGAATGGTAATGAAAACGATAAAAAACTTAAACTAGAAGACATACCATACTTGAAAGAGTTTAAAGAAATTTTTCCGAAAGAAGTCCCTAGAGTTTCTCTGAAAAGAGACATTGAATTCACGGTCGATCTGATACCTAGAGGAGTACCATCATCAAAATCTCCATATTGAATGAATATAATAGAATTTACAGAGATGAAATCACAACTACAAGAACTAATCCATAAAAATTAAATTCGACCTAGTGTCTCTCCCTGGGGAGCACCGGTCTTGTTTGTGAAAAAGAAGGATGAAACATTAAGATTATGTATAGATTACCAAAAAATAAATAAAATGACCATTAAGAACCATTACCCACTCCTCTAGATAGATGATATATTTGATCAATTTCATGGATCAACTATCTTCTCAAAGATAGACTTAAGGTCAGGTTACCATCAAGTACAAATAAAAGATGAGGATATCTTTAAAAAAACATTTAGGACCCTCTACAGTCACTATGAGTTTGTCATAATTCCTTTTGTGTTGAAAAACGCTCTTGCTGCATTCATGTGTTTAATGAATAACATATTAATAAAGTACCTAGATAAGTTTGTGGTTGTCTTCCGATGACAACATACTAATCTACTCTAAGAACAAACAAGAACATAAAGAACATTTAAGAATAGTGTTATCTCCCAACATAAATTTATTTTGACAGTATGAAGAATTTGATTTATGTAATGAAAGGTCTGAGGATGACTAACAAATTGAAGGTCATTGTTTTTGATATGGTTGAAAATTTTGGAAGTTGTAGCTTTTGGTGGCTTAGAAGAGGCTTTTAATAGCTCATTAGCCACCGAAAGGCTATGTTTCGGAAGTTAATGGTTTAACGTAGGGTAAAAGTAGACCACCGAAAGCGGCCCTGAGCAAGGAAACTGCAAAAACACTTTCAGTGGCTTAGGTGATATTTCAAATGACTCATTAGCCACCAAAAAGTGTTGCTTTTAGTGGCTGAGGGAGAAGACCAAGAAGGATTTTAACTGTCGAAAGCAAGTAGCAAGCGACATTGGTAAAGGCTCTTTCGGTGGCTTAGGTGAGACTTTGGACAACCCATTAGCCATCAAAAGATAATGATTTTGGAAACTTATCGAACATTTCAAAGAATATTTTAACTACTGAAAGCAGGAAAATAAGTGTCGGGGAAAAAGCACTTTCGGTGGCTTAGGCGAAATCTTGAACATTTCATTAGCCACCGAAAGGATGGGTTTTTGGCGGTTAAAAGGGTTTTTAGACAAGGCCACTATCCACCAAAATATAGGTTTAACCATGACACTAGGATAATGGTTTCCATGGCTTAGGAGAAAGGAATATCACTTCATTAGCCACCGAAAGAAATCTTTGTGGCGGCTAAAATAAAAACTTCCGAAGGCTATTAACCACCGAAAAGGTAAAATGGGGAAATGTTTAGAAAACAGTCAAATCAAACCCCATCAGCAAGATAAACAATCAGTGAAGGGTGTGACAAACCCCCAAAAGGACTTGAGCTTGCATAACCGTGTGTGGGAATAAGTGAAGGAGGTCATTATGAAACTAAAAAAGGACTGATAGGATTGGAAACCCTTATTTTTCTCCCACCTGTCCAAAAGAACAGTAGATGAGCTCACTGAGTATCCAAGCTGATTTTTAATATGATTGTTGGGAAAAGGAAATCGATAAGATCAACTGCTGCCATCACCTTATGACCTCAGCATCCAACATGACAACAAAAACCCTCATAATCAGTGCTAAAAAATCCAGCACATTGCACTTTCGATCTTAGCATTCCTCTCCACCAAGAAAACCATCTCTGAGAAAGCAGCCTGCTGACACACTATCATACAGAGCTTATAATTATTTTTGTAGGTACCAAGGAGTGGCATTCATCAAGATGAATAAGGGAAGACCTACTCTCAGGAAGAAGTTGGGAGATGTCAGCTATTTGGAAGCACATATAGAGGTCTGTAAACTCTTCCAAGATGCTGGATGCTATAGGTTTTGTGAAAAGATACAAGGTTCCCATCAGTAGGTGGGTGAGGCATTTGCCATCTCATTTGATGGTTCAAAGGAAATCATTGGCAAAGAGGAATTTCACATAGTTGAAACCCTAATCACTGAAGTGACTGAACTCCCTGTCACAGGAGAAAAATGGTTCAAAATTGCCATACCAAAAGATGTAGATTTATGTTGGGGCGCATATTCCACATAGGGTAACTCCGTGGTTAGTTAGGAAATTTGTAAGCGGAGCTATGGGTCAAAATAGTCTTAGGGGTGTCGGGGTAAGTAAAAACCCTCTCTGTTTGTAATAAGCCCATGGTTTAAATCCGGGGTTTAGGGTTTTGTGGGTGCCCATGGTTTAAGACCAGGGTTTTTGTAAAGCCGCGCAGTATAAATAAGCGCTTATGTAAAATGGAGAGGTTAGGCTTTTTGATGTAAGAAAAGATAAGGCAAGTAAGATCGGATTTTGTAAGGAAAGGACAAGTCCCAGCTGTGTGCGTGGACGACCTCTGCAGCTGTGTGTGCAGAGGGATTTTGTAAGGAGGAAAGAAAGATCTGCAGCTGTGTGCGCAGAAGGCTGCTGCTGTGTGCGCGGCTGTTAAGAGTTGAAGGAATCTGCAGCTGAGTGCGCAGATAAACTGTGGTTTTGAGGAAAGAGGAATAAAACGCAGTTTGTGGACGTAGCCCCTACACTGGGGGTGAACCACGTTATATGTGGTGTTGTGGTTTTGTTGTGTTGTTTCTGTTTCTGTCATTTTCATGCATTAAACTGAATATATCTGATAATATAAGATCTCTGCTAATACTAAGCTTCGCTGTGGATTCCCTGTAGTGGGTTATGCAAGTTTGGTTTGTTTATTATTCTGTGAAGCTATATGTGAATGAATGATAAGTTAACAGGAAGTGGAATAATAATTGTTTAGGAAGATTAAGGTACAGTAATCCCCCTCTCTGCATGCAGAAACCTGATTCTGCGGCACCCCATTGCTGTTTCGGGTGAGACTGCAACCTGCGCGCAGGTTGTTGCCGAAAGGGCCAACACAGTGGGTCTTTTGTTGGTGCGACGAGAAAAGCATTAACCCGGGTCTGCCCAAGTGCCAACAATTTCAGGTCTTACCTAAAGCCTAAGCATAGAGGAGTGGTGTGGAAGAAGAGTGTGCCATCATCCTAGTTGAAAGAGAGGTGGAAACAATTGCTGAAGGCCATTCTGATCTACCTAACATGTGAAGGAATATATAACAGAGCCATGATCTACCATTTCAAGTCAATGAACCACTCCACAGGTAAAACCCCACTAAATTTTCCCTTTTACTTACATAGAAGTCTGAGAAAGATGGAACACCAAGTGAAATCCCAGCCAACCAAGATTGCTGGTAGACTGTCCCGCCATGGCCTCATCCAACTATTCATCCAAGAGTTGATGAAAAGAAGGAATATGGCATGGCCTTAGTTTTTGTTTTGGAATGGATTTGAGACATGCCTTCATACAGAAGAGAAGGGGAAGTCTCCTGCCAAAACTTACAACACACCAAGGAGTGGTAGAAGAAAGAGGAGGGATATACCCCCAAGAGTATCAAAACAACTTCCCTCCTATTCCAAGGCCAAGAAGGTGAAAGGAGCTTGGACTTCAGTGAGAAGTGCTAGGAGGTTGAAACACACAATGAAAATATTTTGAATCTACCTTACTCAAATTCTGAAGAGGATCAAGAGGAAGGTGCAGACCTAGCTCTACAGATTGTAGTAGTGACTGAAGAGCTACCATCCCCCACACCAAAGGTGCAAGAGGAACCAGCAGAGAAGGATTCCTCCAGCAAGCCTAAAAATCAAAAGATAAATCAATTACTGAGGAAAATTTATGAGATGGAGATTTTGGAAAGGGAAATAAAGAAAAATAATGTTGCATTAACCAACAGGAATAAGCTGCTACATAAGTCCTACCTAGATCAGAGAGAAAGATATATTTTCTTAAAAAGATTGAATACAAGGTACCTAAAAGACAATAATAGATTGTACAAAATTATTAGGCTCCAAAGACTGCAGCTAAAGGAGGTCAAGTAAAACCCTAGCAGCCACCCCACATTGGAAACCCTAGCTGAAGCTGTAGTTAGCCTTCAGCCTCTAGAAACTAGTCGAGTTGCTATTAACCCTCCTAGCACAGAGTTTGCTAAAGAAGAAAGTTGAGCAGACAGACCTAAAAGGACATTTTTGGAAGAAACCTAATATTTTTTGGAAAACAGGGCTTTTCACGGCTTAGGCAGACACTGGGGTAGTTCATTAGCCACCGAAAGTGTCACTTTCAATAGCTAACAGTTCCGATAATCTGGCCTCTTAACCATCAAAAGCAGACAGAGGCTTAAAATTGAATTTTGGCTTGCAGGACGAGTTTTGGGTGAATATAGATGGCTCAGGGACAAAGTCTGAAGATGAAAGATGTAGAAGAAAGCATAAGGAAAGGTCTGTTTTAGTTTTACTATGACATAACAAGTGGAAAAGGTCACCAACACCTAGTTGTCAAAAGAAAACAGTGACTTAACAAGCAGAGGGCTAGTAGCAGTTATTTCCAGCAGTTACCTCAATTATCTGAAGGTTCATAGAGTTAACTAATTCTTCAGTTAGTTAGACAAGTAGTTAATTAGGGTTTTTTAACCTAAATTGCAAAAAGCTATTATTTTGTTTATTTTTTGTAAAAACATATCCAAGTTTTCAAGATCTGTATATTTTGGAAAGGCTATAAAGCCTAAGACTTATTTTATGGAAAGGGTTTGACTTAGGGGACTTGTATACCATACTATTGTCAACTTCTCATTTTGATCATGATTTAATATAAGCTCTTTTGTTATCATTTGCTCAACTTCCATTTCTGTCTTTTTTGTGCTTATGCTTGAATGTGTTATTCTGGTTATATTCAAGTTAATTAATGACTGATAGTTGTGAACCTATTGGCATGTTGATGTGATTTGAATTATGAGTACCATCCTTATCATGATTTAGCCATTTATATGCATCTATTTTGTGTGTAAATCTTCCATCTTGATGAGTTCTCCGTCCCTGCACCTTATTGTCAACCTCTGAATAGTGGTAACTAAAAGCCTTGTACCTGATTGAGTTTTATGCATGTCTTGAGAGTGGAAGGTCATATAGGTCACTTGAATTGATCCATATTAGAAAACCCTAAAAACATTGTAAGTTACCAGGCATCCTTGAGCTGCAACCTAGAGGAGTTTCCTGGAGTGATAACAAATTGGCATCGTTGCCGGGGAGAGGAGACTGAAGCTCAACTTCCTTGGGAGATGACAAATATCCTTGCTTTGATGATAGACAAATCTTGGACACTATTTTGGTTGTAATCATCTATCTGGTGACTCCATTGAAATAAGGTGGCTTCAAGAATACCAAGTACCAGAGAAAACCCTCAGGGGCCACCAACAACACCGATTTCAGATCCAGAAGAGATTCTGAGAAGAGCTAGGGATTCACTAAGGTAGACTAGTAGTGCTACAAAGGAAGCTACATAAATTATTTCAAGAAATATTTCTGCTATTATTTCTTCTGCTGAAACACTTAATTCTTAGGAATTTATAAATACATCAGAAAATTATAGGGTTTGGGCATCTTCAAGCACTGCTGCTTGGGAAGATCAAATACCTAATGACTCCATTGGGATAATTTTACCACCACCACCTCCTCAGTTACAAGATATATCAGTACTACCTTCCTCCACCCTTCCCATACCCATTTCCAATATGGATACCCCTCAATTGACCAAAATGGAAAGGATCCTGGTAGCTAGGTTTGCCCCCCTAAATTTTCCAAACCTCCTCTCGGCCATGCCCACTTGAGATTACCTCAAATACATGCCTAAGTTCACAAGAGAAGGAGATTTCACATCTGAAGAACATCTAGAGGCATTTTACAACTATGCTGAGAACATTAACATAGAACAAGAAGATGTATGGACTAGGGTTTTTATTCAAAGCCTAGATGGTCAGGCTAGGAAATGGTTTGAAGAGTTTCCTGCTGGGTCAGTGGCAGGCATTGAAGCCCTAGATGACATATTTCTAAAACATTGGGGAGAAAGGAGAGACCACCTCTATTATATCACATAGTTCAGCAACTTGAAAATAGAAAATGGGGAGTTTGTCTCCAACTTCACCAAGAGGTTCAACAATATGTACAGCAAGATCCCCACTGAAATCAAGCCCACTGATACCTCAGCTAGGATAACTTATGCAAATTCCTTTGACTCATATTTCTTCCTACTTCTCAAAGAAAGGAGGTCTGCCTCCTTATCACTCATGCAGGATGCTTGCCTAGAGGTAGAATCAAACATTGTGGCATCTCAGAAGGTCAAAGGAATGATAGACAGGAAGAAGCAGCCAGCAGACCCTATTGGGGATTCTTCATCATAGAACAAGATTGAAAAAATGTCTAAGCTGAAGGACCAAGGAAAGATACCTATGAGGGGTAAAGGGCCAAGTGATTTTGCTCCCCAAAACAGTAATTTTGTCCTTTATAGAAGAGGGAACCCCCCCAGTTCATATTCTCAGAAGGGAAAGGAATAAGGGTAAGATCAGAGAATAAGAGCTCCATTTCAGAATGTTGTACTAGAAGAAGAGCCAAAATTCATTGAAGAAGAGGGAGAAGTTGAAGATAAAATCCACTGCACGGAGGATGAGGCAGACTATTCTTTTTTGACATAGGAAGAATATGAGGAATCCCTAATTGATGAGCAGGTCAGTGAAGGAATTGTATATCAGGCTAATGTTCAGGGAGGGTACAATTTGAGGTCCGGGATGGTTGCTCCTCTTAAAAAGAATGTTGTACTAGTCAACCAACCTACTACACCAGCTAAAAAGGATCCTATTTTACCAAAGAAAATTATTGTCATTCCAAAACCATTGCAAAATCCAACACCTTCATCAAGCCCTAACCATGTCCAACTCAAAGGTCCAGTACATGAGGTAAGGTTTCCTGATAGGCTACATTATTCTTTCAACCTTGAGTCAGATATTCAGAAATTGAAGATTCCTTTCCCATTAATTGAGCTAATGGAAAATGATGCATTCAAGTCTTCTATTCTAAATTCTCTTCAGCCAAAGGTGCATATTGATACTGACTTTGTAAATCTGCTAGATGACAAACTTGTTGTAACCCTAGCCTCCATGATCAAAGACCTAAAGGACTCATGCCCACCTTTCTATATATCCTTGAATATCCATGATAAAGTCCTTCATAACTATCTACTGGATCCAGGAGCTTCTCATAACCTAATGCCAAAGGCTGTGATGGATGAGCTTGGTCTCAGCATCACAAAGCCCTACCATGATTTATTCTCCTTTGACTCTAGAAAGGTCAAGTGCTTGGGCCTCATCAAAGACCTTGTTTTGAACCTAACTCAACTACCTTCAAAAAGCATCATGATGGACATTGTAGTGGCTAATATTCCTCTAAAATTTGGTCTCTTGTTGTCTCGATCATGGAGCAAAAGGCTAGGTGGCACCCTTCAGATGGCTCTTACATAGGCCACCATACCAATGTTTGGAGGGGAGACTAAGAGGCTTTATAGGGAAAATTCGCTGGCCTGCATCATAAGCAATGAGAGCAATTCAGTGAATCACCCCATATATGCAGTGGACACTGATTTTGGGTCATGCATTCTGCAAATAGATGATTCTCAGCAAACATTAGTCCAACTCACTAATCCCACTTGTCAGCAGCCTGAAGAAGTGACCACAACAATCTGAAACATGTCTTTTGATGGAGCTACCACTCAAAGCTCAGCAGGTGTAGGTGTAGTATTGATCTCCCCATCCAAGGAAAACATTCATCTGTCTTATAAGCTTGATTTTAAAACCACTAACAATATAGCAGAATATGAAGCCTTGCTACTAGGATTTAAAGCTACCAAGGAGATGGGGATCATGTGCATGAGGATTTTTGGAGATGCAGACCTTATTATATAGCAGGTCAACAACACTTTTCAGGAAAAAAATGCAAGACTATAGGCCTATAGGGACGAGGTATGAAAACTCAGAGACTCCTTTATGTTTTTTGAACTATCATATATACCTAGGGCATTGAATCACCTGTCTAATTCCCTAGCTGTCTCTGCAAGTCTGGTTGTTCCTCCTTTACCTCCTAAGCTCAGTTATGATGTTCAGGTTAAGTACAGACCTTCCCTTATAGATAATGTCAAATTTTGGAAAGTGTTTGAGAATGATGATGATCTTAGTAAATTCCTTCAAATAGTAGATGAATTCTCTGATATACATATAGATCAGGAAAACCTAAAAATGGAGGAATCAAAATAGCTCAAGTTGAAAGATAAAGTGGCTGATCAGAACATTGTCCAATTACCCAACAACTATAGACCTCGAGGTATAGTACCTCTAGAAGAGTTGTTTGATCATAATGAAATCCATTTCAAGCCTGCCAAAAAGGAGCAAGACCCTGTTGTCCAAGAGAAAAACATAGGTAGACAAATCCATCCAAAACTGGTAAATCTGTCCACTGAGTTGACTGTTGATCAGAGGTCAAAATTTTGCAGCTTAATAAAAGAGTTTACTGATGTCTTTTCTTGGAAGTACAGTGTGAAAAACTATGCCATCAATATCATCCAACATAGGATTCCTTTGGAGAAGGACACCATCCCTTTCAAGCAAAAGTTGAGATCCATCAGTCCTCTCCTATTGCCAGTAATTGAAAAAGAAATCCATAAGCTCCTCAAATCCAAGATCATCATCCCCCTCAGGTATTCCAAGTGGATTGCAAAGATAGTGGTGGTAAGAAAGAAGAATGGCGAAATCAAGTTGTGTGTGGATTTTAGAAGCCATAACAACTGTTCCAAGAAAGACAACTATCCACTTCCCAAGATGGAACACCTATTGCAGAAATTCTCAGGGGCTGGTGTCATGTCATTCCTGGATAGCTTCTTTGGATACAACCAAGTTCCTGTGCACCCTGATGACCAAGAGAATATTTCCTTTACCACCCCCTGGGGCACTTTCATGTATGCTAAAATCCCATTTGGGCTGATGAATGCTGGGGATACTTTCCAGAGAGCCATGGACCTAGATTTTGTAGGGTTGAAAGATAAATTTGTGCTCATATACTTGGATGAACTAAATTTTTACTCTCATAGCCATCATGGCCATTTGCAACATTTGAGGAAGGTGTTTCTAAAGTGCATAAGGTATGGGATATCACTCAATCCTAAGAATTCCCAGTTTTCACTTAGTGAAGGGAAACTCCTAGGTCACATAGTATTAGCCGAAGCTATAAATATCGATCTGGTAAGGGTGGATGCAATCCATAAGCTGTCCATACTGAGATCCAAAATGGACATTCAATCCTTTTTAGGTAAGATAAACTTTGTCAGGAGGTTCATCCCTAATTTCTTTGAGATAGTGAAGCACATAACAGTCATGCTAAAAAAGGATGTAGAAATAAAATGGACTAACCAGAAAAGAAACTCTTTTGAAGACATCAAGAAGGCTATCATGGAGGCCCCAAGCCTAATTAGTCCTCACTATACGAAGAGTTTTTACATCTTATCTTTTGCATCCTATGACACAGTGGTAGCTTTTCTGTTACAAAAGGACCATGAGGGTCTTGATCATCCAATTGCATTCTTCAGTAAAACCTTGAGAGATGATGAGCTGAAGTATGATCCAATTGAGAAATAGGATTATGCTCTCATAAAGTCATTAAAGACTTTTAGAATTTACATTCTCCATGCAAAGGTCCTTGCATATGTCCCTTCAGCTGCTGTGAAGGATGTTTTGACTCAGCTTGACATTGATGGCAAAAGAACTAAGTGGATTGCCAAGCTCAATGAGTTTGATATAGGAGTTTGATATAGAGGTGAAACCCACTAAGCTAGTAAAGGGATTAGTTTTGGACAAACTCATGGCTAAAGAAAACTATGAACAAATGGGGATAAACTTCACTTGTGTCAAATCAGCAAAGGTGCAGACTATGGTAGCAGCAGAAGTAGATCAAGATTAGAATGACATTCCACCAATAGTTGAAAACCTATCTTCATGTGAGTGGTACTTAGGTATTATTCAATTTTTGTAAAAATTAAAATTTCCTCTTGATCTTAATCCTAATCAAGTACGAGCTCTTAAGTTAAAATCTATTAGGTTTTGCATAATTGACAAACTGATGTACTAGAAGGATCAGTCTGGAGTTTTGTTGAGATGTCTAGATAAAGAAGAAGTAGAGCAGGTCATGCATCACTTTCATTCTATCACATGTGGGGGCCACCATTATTGGAAAACTATAGCCCACAAGATCCTACGAGCAAGACACTATTGGCCAATCCTTTTTTCTCATGTATGTACTTTTGTAAGGGCTTATGACCAATGCCAAATATTTATAGGGAAGCAGCAACTCAAATCCTTGCCCCTTAGTCCTATTGTGGTGAATGGGCCTTTCCAACAATGGGGTCTGGATTTCATAGGTGAAATAAATCCATCTTCTAGTGGGCAGCATAAATGGATCCTAGTAGCCACATATTACTTTACCAAATGGATAGAGGCCCTACCCCCCAGGAATGCCACTCATCAGGTCATCATGAGATTTTTATATGAGAATATCTTTAGTAGGTTTGACTACCCAGTAAGGTTAGTAACTAATAATTCACCAGCTTTCAAAGCTAGGGAATTAGTTAAAATGTGTGATTCAATGGGCATTCAACTAGTGTATTCCACATCCTATTATCCTCAAGGCAATGGCCTAGCTGAGTCATCCAACAAAAGCCTAGTCAGGATCATCAAAAAACTACTGGAGAGAAATAAGAAAAGATGGGATTCTAATCTCAAGTTTGATGTATGGGATGATAGGGTAATAGACAAAATATCTATAGGGACTTCTCCATTCAAGTTAGTTTATGGTACTGAGGCCATCTTTCCTATTCATCTCATTTTGCTAGTGGCAAAATTATTTTAGGAAGAGGAAGATGAACCAAATGATATGATGAGGAGGATGATGGACTTGGTGGATTTGTAGTAGATAAGGGAACAAGTAATAGGAAATTTAGAAGCCCATTAATAGAGGATAAAGGGCGTGTTTGACAAAAGGGAAAAAGTAAACAACTTTCAGGTTGGAGATTGGGTCCTAAAGTGGGATGCTGTCAAACATGACAAGGGCAAACATGGAAAAATTAATTCTTTGTGGATTGGCCCTTTTGTGATAGCACAGGTACATAATAATAACACCTTCAAATTGTATAATCTGGAAGGGGAAGAGGTGTTTGATGGCCCAGTGAATGGGCAGTTTCTGAAACTTTCCTTTATTTGAGGCTCTGAGGCCTTGTCATTGTAAATTAGTAATTAGTAGGTTGCTTTTGCTTAAAGAATAAACTCCATGCCCAATGGAACAATAAATGATAGTGTTAAGTTTTTAGTTGTTTTCAGGGAAAGGCATTTTGGTCTCAGATTCTTTGGACCTCACTAGGAGGTTCCCATCCCCAAGTAGGAGCCAGATGTTATCTCCCAAAATAAATTTATTTTGACAATATGAAGAGTTTGATTTATGTAATGAAAGATCTGAGGATGACAAACAAATTGAAGGTCTCTATTTTTTATATGGTTGAAAAATTTGGAAGCTATAGCTTTTGGTGGCTTAGGCGAGGATTTTAATAGCTCATTAGCCATCGAAAGGCTATGTTTCTACAGTTAACCGTTTAACGCAGGATAAAAGTAGACCACAAAAAGCGGGCCTGAGCAAGTAAAATGCAAAAACACTTTCAGTGGCTTAGGTGAGATTTCAAATGACTCATTAGCCACTAAAAAGTGTTTCTTTCGGAAGCTAAGGGAGAAGACCAAGAAGGTTTTTAACCGCCAAAAGTAGGTAGCAAGCGACATTGGTAAAGGCGCTTTCAGTGGCTTAGGAGAGACTCTAGACACCTCATTAGCCACCAAAAGGTGATGCTTTTGGCAGCTTATCGAACATTTCAAAGCAGATTTTAACTGCTGAAAGCAAGAAAATAAGCGTCAGAGAAAAAGCCCTTTCGGTGGCTTAGTCGAAAGCTCAGAAATTTCATTAGCCACCGAAAGGACGGGTTTTTAGTGGTTAGAAGGGTTTTTTGGCAAGGCCACTATCCACCAAAAGTTGGGTTTCACCATGACACTGGGATAATGGTTTTGGTGGCTTAGGCGAAAGGGATATCACTTCATTATCCACTGCAATCCATCTTTTCAGAGGCTAACAGACAAACTTCCAAAGGCTATCAACCACCGAAAAGGTAAAATGGGGAAACGGTTAGAAATGAGTCAAATCAAACCTTCTCAACAAGATAAGCAATCAGTGAAGGGTGTGACAAACCACCAAAAGGACTTGAGCTTGCATAACCGTGTGTGGGAATAAGTGAAGGAGGTTGTTATGAAACTGAAAAAGGACTGATAGGATTGGAAACCCTCAGTTTTCTCCCACCTGTACAAAAGAACAACAGATGAGCTCACCGAGTATCCAGGATGATTTGTAATATGATTGCTAGGAAAAGGAAATTGAGAATATCAACTGCTGCCATCAACTTATGACCTCAGCATCCATCATGACAGCAAAAAACCTCATAATCAGTGCCAGAAAATCCAGCACATTGCACTTTCGATCTTAGCATTCCTCTCCACCAGGAAAACCATCTCTGAGAAGGAAGCCTACTAACACCCTATCATAGAGAGATTATAATTATTTTTGCAGGTACCCAGGAGTGGCATTCATTAAGCTGAAGAAGGGAGGACCTGCTCTCAAGAAAGAGTTGGGAGATATCAGCTATTTAGAAGTACATCCAAAGGTATGTAAATTCTTCCAAGATGTTGGCTGCTACAGGTTTTGTGAAAAGATACAAGGTTCCCATCAGCAGGTGGCTGAGCCATTTTCCCTCTCATTAGGTGGTTCAAAGGCAATCATAGACAAAGAGAAATTTCACATAGATGAAACCCTAATCACTGAAGTGACTGAACTCCCTGGCACAGGAGAAAAATGGTTCAAAAACACCATACCAAAAGATGTAGAGTTCAGGTCTTACCCAAATCGTGAGCGTAGAGGAGTGGTGTGGAAGAAGAATGTGCCATCATCCTGGTTGGAAGGGAGGTGGCAGCAATTGCCGAAGTCCATTGTGGTCTACCTAACATGTGAAGGAAGATATAACAGAGCCATGATATACCATTTCAAGTTAATGAACCACTTCACAGGTAAAATCCCACTAGATTTTCCCTTTTACTTACACATAAGTGTGGGAAAGATGGCACAACAAGTGAAATCCCAACCAACCAGGATTGATGGCAGACTGTCCCACCATGGCCTCATCCAAATGTTGATCCAAGAGTTGTTGAAAATAAGGAATAGGGCATGGCCTTATTTTATTTTTTGGAATGGATTTGAGACAAGCCTTCAGCCAGATGAGAAGCAGAAGTCTCCTGCCAAAAAATCCAGCACACCAAGGAGTGGGAGAAGAAAGAGGAGGGATATATCCCCAAAAGCAGCAGAACAACCTCCCTCCTCTTCCAAGGCCAAGAAGGTAAAAAGGAACTTGGACTTCATTGAGAAGGGACAGGAGGTTGAAACACACAATGAAAATATTTTGAATCTACAATACTTAGATTCTTAAGAGGATCAAGAGGAAGGTGTAGACCTAGCTCTACAGATTGTAGCAATGACTGAAGAGCTACCATCCCCCACACTAAAGGAGCAAAAGGAACCAGCAGAGAAGGCTTCCTCTAGTAAACCTAAAACTCAAAAGATAAATCAATTACTGAGGAAAATTTATGAGATGGAGATTTTGGAAAGCAAAATAAAGAAAAATAATGCTGCATTAACCAACAGGAACAAGCTGCTACATAAGTCTTACCTAGAGCAGAGAGAAAGATATATTTTCTTAAAAATACTGAATACAAGGCACCTAAAAAACAATACTAGATTGTACAAGATGATTAGGCTCCAAAGACTGCAGCTGAAGGAGGCCAAGGAAAACCCTAGAATCCACCCCATGTCGGAAGCGCTAGCTGAAGCTACAATTAGCCTTCAGCCTCTAGAAACTAGCTAGGTTTCTATTAACCCTCCTAGCACAGAGCTTTCTGAAGAAGAAAGCTCAGCAAATAGACCTAAAAGGATGTTTTTTGAAGAAACCTAATAATTTTTGGAAAATATGGCTTTCGGTGGCTTAGGCGGACGCTGGGGCAATTCATTAGCCACTGAAAGCACCACTTTCGGTAGCTAACAGTTCTGATAGTATGGCTTCTTGACCAACAAAATCATACAAAGGATTAAAATTGAATTTTGGCTTGCAGGACCAGTTTTGGGTGAATATAGATGGCTCAGGGACAAAGTATGAAGATGAAAGAGGTAGAAGAAAGCATCAGGAAAGGTCTATTTTAGTTTTACTACGACATAACAACTGGAAAAGGTCACCAAAACCTAGCTGTCAAAAGAAAGCAGTGACTTAACCAGCAGAGGGCCAGTAGCAGTTATTTCCAACAGTTACCTCAGTTATCTAAAATTTCATACAGTGAACTAATTCTTCAGTTAGTTAGACAAGTAGTTAATTAGGGTTTCTTAACCTAATTTGCAAAAAACCATTATTTTGTTTATTTTTTGTAAAAACAGATCCAAGTTTTCAGGATCTGTATATTTTGTAAAGGCTATAAAGCCTAAGACTTATTTTATGGAAGGTTTTGACTTCGGGGACTTATAGACCATACTATTGTCAACTTCTCATTTTTCTCATGATTTAATATAAGATCTTTTGTTATCATTTGTTCATCTTCCATTTATGTCTTTTTTGTGCTTATGCTTGAATGTGTTATTCGGGTTATATTCAAGTTAATTAATGACTGATAGCTGCCACCCTATTGGCATGTTGATGTGACTTGAATTATAAGTACCATCCTTATCATGATTTAGCCATTTATATGCATCTGTTTTGTGTGTAAATCTGCCAGCCTGATGAGTTCTCCATCCCTGCACCTTAATGTCAACCTCTGAACAGTGGTAACTAAAAGCCTTGTACCTGATTGAGTTTCATGCATGTCTTGAGAGTGGAAGGTCATATAGGTCACCTAAATTGATCCATATTATAAAACCCCAAAAACATTGTAAGTTACCAGGAATCCTCGAGCTGCAACCTAGAGGAGTTTCCTGGAGTGATAACAAATAGTTTTGCAAGTACTAAGAGAACAACAACTTTATGTAAAATTTAGTAAATGTGAGATATTTAAAGATAAGATTCAGTACCTTGGACACATAGTGTCCAGGGATGGAATCTCAGTTGATCAATACAAAGTAAAGTCCATCATGGAATGGTCGGTTCTTAAAAACATATATGAAATAAGATCATTTATGGGGATTACCGGATACAATCGGAAGTTCATAGAAGGATTCTCTAAGATTGCCTACCCCACATTAGAGGAAATTTCAACTCAAAATGAGCTTCCTAAGGAAAATTAATAAAATAATAGTTAAAATAATAAAACAATATTTATTAATTTTGGAGGAAGAAAAGAAAAAACTACTTTTTTGTCTATATTTTCGACATATCTCCCTCTATTTTTACTCAAATTTCGATCATAAGAGATCGTTGGATGCAGAATTAAATTCCACACCCAACTAGTACCCACTTGGCATACTTTTTATAGGCACCGCTACCCCAAAAACAAGAAATACCTAAAAGCACATGATGATGACATCATCATCACATTTTTTTCAGGTATTTCAAGTTTTTGGGGTAGCGGGGCCTATAAAAAATATGCCGAGTGGGTACTCGTTGGATGCGGAATTTAATTTAGCATCCAATGAGCTCTCCCAATTGAAAGTTGAGTAAAAAAATAGGGAGATACATTGAAAATACGAACAAAAAAAGTAGTTTTTTTAATGATACATATCCCCAAATTTATATTAAAATTTTGTTTTAGAGGTGCTCCCTTTTTGAATTTTAAAGCATTTTGATTCGCTAATACATGATGACATGGAATTTGTATTATTTTTGAAAGGCCCATTTTAAATTGAAATTTCCTCTAATGTAACTTCTTTACAAAAGAAAGGTAAAAAGTTCGAGAGGACTAAAAAATGCATGGAAATATTTAACAAACTAAAAGAACTATTAACTACTGCCCCGATATTAAAGATTTCTAATCCATTGAAGGATTTTATTGTATGTACCGACGCTTGCAATGAAGGGATAGGAGGATTTTTATTACAAGAAAATTATCTTGTGGCATATGAATCCAGAAAATTAAAATAACATGAGAAAAACTATACAACACATGATTTAGAACTTGCTGCTATAATTCATGCCTTAAAAAGGTGGCGACATTAATTAATTGGAAGGAAATTTCTACTTATGTCAGATAACATAAGTCTTAAATATTTATTTGACCAACAAAATTTGAATGCAAGACGGGTCAGATGGCTGTCCTTTTTAATCGAATATGATTTCGAAATAAAACATATAAACGGTAAAGAAAATAAATTGGGAAATGCTCTAAGTCATCTTACAAATTTACTATTTCCAAGCAGCTGCTATGAATCTAATCTAGAAAATCAGATTTTAAGTGCTGAAAATTCTGATAGCAAATATCATATTTTAAAGGAAAAAACTGATAAAAATGAACAAAATCAAGTAAGAACAGATTTCATCCTAAACAAACAAGGACTATTTCTGCATAAAACAGGTTGTACATACCCAACATAACATAAATTAAACTTACAGTAAAGGATGAGCTACATAAAAAACCATATTTACGGCATCCTGGATACTAGAAAATGATCACTATGATCATAAAGGATTTCTTCTGGCCAAACATGAAGAAAGAAGTGGCATAATACTTAGCTCTTTGTCTTGAATTTCAGCAAGTTAAAGCATAACATCAGCATCCAACAAGATTTTTGCAGCCACTACCCATTCGGAATGGAAGTGAGAAACAATTAGCATGGAATTCATCACCGACCTACCAAAGATTTCAGAAAACATGATTCCATCATGGTTGTAGTTGATAAATTAAGTAAGGTTGCTCATTTTATTCTTGCTAAATATACCTATAAAATTGTTAACATTGTAGATATTTTCATGAAAGAGATATTCAGGCTACACGTTGTACCGAAAGTAATAGCCTTGGATTGAGACACAAAATTTATAGGTAACTCTTGGAAAACCTTGTTCAAAGGTTTGGGCACATACTTAAATTTTAGTACTGCATATCATCCACAAACGGATGGGAAAACTGAAAAAGTGAATCAATTCTTAGAGGACATGCTAAGGATGTGTGTCATGGACAAACCAGGTAAATGGTAATATTACCTAAACTTAGTAGAATTTGCATATAATAATAATTTTCAAGTTTATGTGGGTATGAGTCAATTTGAAATACTATATGGGTGTAAGTGTAATACCCCAATATCATGGAGAACCTCGGTTGATAGGTTAATGTTAGGACGTAATTTATTAAAATATATCATAAACGTGAAACAAGTACATCAAATTTTCAAGGTTTCCCAAGACAGGAAGAAAAGTTATGTTGATTTAAAAAGAACTCCTAGAGAGTTCTAGGTGGGTGATCATGTATATATAAAGGTAAATCCCAAGAAAATTTCCTTGAGACTAGGAAATTATTCAAAATTATCACTCAAGTATTGCGAGCCATTTGAAATTTTAGCTAAAGTAGGGACAGTCGCGTACCAGTTGGCCCTACCACCCAATATTAAAGTGCATAGTGCATTTAACATTTCTATATTGAAAATCTATGTTCATGATGTTTCTCATGTGACTGATTGAAAAGTAATCTAGGTGGAACCCGAAGGAAAGTTCCAAGTGGGGCCACAGTGCATTATCGACAAAAGAGAACTTTTACTCTGGAACCGTACCATCCGATAAGTCAAGGTGCAATGGAAGCACCTTAGTCTAGAAGAAGCTACTTGAGAGTTGGAAAGTAATACATGGGAAGCATATCCAAGCTTATTCCAAGAATATGTAATGGAAGAATGAAAATAAAAGTTATAAAACTAAGGATAGTGTTATCTTCTAGGGGGATGTGTATGTAATACCCCATGAATCAATAATTATTATTACTTTTGCTGGAAAAATACTTTATTTATTATTTTATTATTTTTATAATTTTTGACATAAAATTCAAGAATAAAACATTTTGTAATAAAAACATTTTTATTTAATAAAATATGCTGAGGGGGACAAAAGTGGAGATAGTTATTGAAGAATGTTTGCTAACCCACAAGAGGAAAAAGACAAGTGGTAGAAACCACTAAGTGAGAACTCAAGATGCATGAGGCATCATCCCCAAAAATCAAGTCACAACTCCTAGTTGAATGCTAAAGAGCAGGAGGTTCATAAATGACCAAATCCTAGGAAAAATAGTATATATTAGTATGTCCATGAGCAACAAGAGTCTAGAAATGGGTAAGGATTAACATCTGTGAAATGCAAGAGATGGCGCATTGAAATATTTTTCTATTGTGGTTCAGTAAACAGGCTCGGGGGTTCTAGAGCAAGTAGCTTGGATGCTCTGGGAGTTGGTTGTGTTAGATTTTTTATCATTCAAGCTAGCATTATCTTAGGATCTTAACTGATAGAATAACATGCATGGAAATAAACAAAAGAGACAAGAGAGACAAAGAATTTTCCTTGGGGAAACCATAAAGGAAAAAACCCCACAAATTCCTCAAAGATAGAATGAGCACCAATGGCAGTAGTAAAACCCGAAAACATAAAGATGATCTCCACAGCTTCTCTTTGTCTCTCTCACTTGAGAGAGCTACTTCTCTCTCACTCATTCACCCCAATGAGTGAGTGTGTGTGTGTTAAATAGAGAGGCTCACTGTCTATTTATATTCTTTCGTTCACTTAATGTCCACTTTAACATGTTGGCCCCACTTAACAATTACTTACTAGAGCCAACATATCTAGGAGAGTCTAATAACCCTAGTGCCCCACAACTATGGGGACTTTTCCCTTCAATCAACAAGGAGCGTTAACCTTGACACAAATGTGGGGACTATTTCCCCGACATGACTTGTTTACTTTATTGAATCTCCTGATCAGAATGTCAGGGCATGGCATGACTCCATTACATTATAGATACTTCCCAGAATAAACATCGGGGTACAATACATAAGATATACAAGTGAATACATTCTGAAGTTACAAATACATCAACAGTTTGAGAGGAACATCTTCTCCGCTTTTGTTTTTCCAACGTCGGTGCCAGTTTATTATTCTATTGTTTATTGATTTTAGCTATAGTAGAATGTCTATCTTAAATTTTAATTTGCAACTATACTTTCTAGGAAGGAATGTTTATGCTTCTGTATAGGATGTTATTTAAAACCCGAGTTTTGTAATTATATTCATAAGTAGAAATGTTTCATGCATTAAATAATAATCTAGTATGTATTAGTTTTAGATCAATTTATGTCTTCTGTTTACACATGTAAAATGATAAATTTAATTATTAATATATTAGAGGAAATTTCAACTCAAAATGGGCCTTTTAAATTTGATTCAAATTCCATGTCATCATGTGTTAGCCAATGAAAGTGCTTTAAATTTGAAATACTGTATAGGTCTTAAACACTTTTTTAATATAAATTTGGGGATAGGTATCATAAAAACAACTGTTTTTTTTGTTTGTATTTTCGACATATCTCCCAGTGTTTTTACTCAAATTTCAATCAGGAGAGCTCGTTGGATGCGGAATTAAATTCTGCATCCAACGAGTACCCACTCAGCATACTTTTGATGGACCCCACTTCCCCAAAAACAAGAAATACCTGAAAAAAATGTGATGATGACATCATCATCACGTTTTTTTTCCAGGTATTTCTTGTTTTTGGGGCAGCGGGGTCGATCAAAAGTATGCTGAGTGGGTACTCATTGGATATGGAATTAAATTCCGCATCTGAAAAGCTCTCCTGATCGAAATTTGAGTAAAAACACAGGGAGATATGTCGAAAATACAAACAAAAAAGTAGTTTTTTTCTTTTCTTCCTCCAAAATTAATAAATATTATTTTATTATTTTAACTATTATTTTATTAATTCTTTTTAGGAGGCCCATTTTGAGTTGAAATTTCCTCTAATTAGTGACATCTCATATCGGGCATCCATACCCGAGTCCAACATTGCTAGTTATTCTTCTTCTCTTATGGATTTTGAATCCCAACACACATTTATTTTAATTGTTGAACTATCTGTAATTTATTCTTGTTATACTATTTCTCATAATGTATTATAGAATAGATCTAGTTAATTCATGATCAAGGTAAATAGGGATAACATTCTCTATTTATTATAACAAAAATTACAGTCAGAGGAAAGAAACAAATTAGATCGAGTATTACGGTCAATTAATCCTCTGTAGAAAACTAATAGTATGAAATTATATAAGCTGGATGATTCCCCTATCAGGTTATAAGTCACAAATATATACATATTTATAATTTATGAAAATTCATCTCATAAACACCTGTACAAATTGAGACTGTTTAGACCGGGATCTTTGGGATCAATTTAAAATAATCCATGGATATTTTAGTCATGGAGATCAAGGATTATAACTTATTTAGCTAATCAATTAAGTATCCTCTAAGTTAAAGTGTAGTTCCACACTGATAGCAGATCGATGGATAAGATCGAAGTCGCAAGATATTGATGGCTCACAGGAGTTGCAGAAGACAAATTGTGGAAGAAAATTTTGGAAAATTTAAATTGCAAATATTCAATCTAAAATTTGCAATGTGGAAAGAAGCCACAACCTGCAATCTAAAATTTACGGAATGGTCGTTGCGGAAATATAATTGTGTAAGGTTAATGTGGAAAGATAATTTTAAAAAGTTAAATTTCAAATCCACAATCTGCAATTCGCAATGCAGAAAGAAGCCACAACCCATAATCCGTAGTTTACAGAAGGATCATTGTGGAAAGATAATTGTGAAATGTTAATTGCAGAGAGATAATTCTAAAAAGTTAAATTGCAAATCCTCAATCCGCAATCCGTAATGAAGAAAGAATCCAAAATCCGCAATCCACAATGTTGAAAGAAGCCACAGCCTACAATCTACAATTTGAGGAAGGATCATTACCGAAAGCGAATTGCAAAAAGATAATTTTAAAATTTTAAAATGTAATCCTGCAATCTACAATCCACAATTTGCAGAAGGATCATTGCAGAAAGCTAATTGTAGAAGGTTAATTACATAAAGATAAATTTAAAAAGTTAAAATGTAATCCTGCAATCCACAATCTGTGATTTGCAGAAGGGTCATTGCGGAAGGTTAATTGTAGAAAGATAATTTAAAAAAATTAAAATGTAATCCCACAATCCGCAATATGCAATTTGTGGAAGGATCATTGTGGAAGGGTGATTGCAAAAAGGCTGATGTAGAAGGGAAATTGTAGAAAAGCAATTGCGAAAGGGTAATCTGTGGAAACAGATTGACATAAATATGAATTGTGGAATTGAACATGCAGAAGAATATTTTAATCAGTAATTTCTATATATTAGGATCAGTGTAGTTTGCTAGCTCTTCCTTGGCATCAACTGAATTATCAGTTTGAGGAAAGGTTGAATGAACAGGTAAAGTCAAGAATGAGCAATAAACTTTCAAAGTTCAATAATGGCATGTTATAGTAAGGGATAAATCCTTGAAAGTATAAGATAAATCAATAAAGAACAAGTAAACAAAGTACAACACCTGCGTGCACATGGATGAAGATTCCGGAAGGAACTAGACATCATAGGCTTCAGAAACCCTGTCATAACCAATAAGAAAAATATATTAAAAACTAGAAGCAGTAAGACGTAGGATTCTGTTAAGTAGATGTAAACGTAATGCATGTATTTTTTTTTATTTTTTTTGGTCTGTTACATATAACCCCATGAAGGTTGACTAACGACAAGTTGAACCCATGAGGTTTGTCCTGAACTGGAAGAGGGGATGACCACATTGGTATTTGTGGAAGGTATACTAACTATCAATTGTACTACAAAAATATTCTTCCCCATACTAGAAATGGTTCCCCCGGTTGCTAAAATAACTTGGGATGGGGATTTCCTGACAGTTATAGGAAATGCAGGGGAAGTAGAAACAAATGGGTGGTTCAGGGTGGGTGGGACAGGTATGGAGGGTTGACCTGGATCATAAGTGACCACATTTTGAATTGGTGACCCTAATTTAAAATCCACATGAGATGATGAAAGAGCACGGTAACCAGAAGGGGTTATTTCTAAATGATGGGGTAGAGGAGAGACACTCCTCTTCCTTTTGTTCTCTCCCATCCTACGCAAACAATCAATAGTTCCTTGGATTGGTCCAAGAATTTTTTCATTCGTAGTGAATATAGTTTCTCGTGGGGGAGGGTAACATAAGCTAAACTAGTAGCTCTGTATTTAAAAATGGCATGTCCTAAAGAAGTCTCCCAAAAAGGAGTAGCTGGAAAAAAATTTGTTGATATAGTTTTGTCCGATGGGTGGGTAAAGACCTAGTCTTGTGCACCAAGATGATCCTCTGTTCGAAAATGAAAGGTGGTGTCTTCTCCAGAAGGTTGTTGAACTACCACAAGATTGTCAAATGAATAATTTTCTTCCCTGAATTCTGTAATTAGAACTCCTTCTACATGGGAATCAGCTGTATTTAGTTGGTCCATGGATTCCCCTTTTCTTTCTTTCGAAATAGGAGCAAATTTAGGTGGTAAACCCTTCAACCTGTGAGATTGTCTCACAGGTAACTCAACCAGGATGGTGGTCAAAGACTCATACCCTAAAGGTTTATACAAGGAATAGATCATACACAAAAAATCCTATACAAGATAAGGTCACAAGAAAACTTAAATAATAGGATGGGTTGATGAAATATGGTTCCTCACTAGGATTATCAAGTTGTCACAGCTCAAGATATACCGCAGGGTCCAACATTAAAACACAACAAGTAGGATTGGGACTGTACCCTTTCCTGAATACCCAACTACCTAGATGACACATGCGTAGTATCTCCCCGAGTGCTATTCTTGATGTATTTCTTCAACAAGGTGACTAAAAGGATCTTCTCAATTGTTATGAGTGTCCTATAGGGGTATTCCGATATACACTAGGTACATGGGAGCTCAAATATGTGGTAGTGTTGTCTAATGCACAATCGTTCGAAAGGATCCTTCCTATATACCATTGATTACCTAAAGTACATTTTGATATACCTCGAGGGTACGTGAAAGGCCATTCTATATACCATCAATACATGGAAGAACCATGTGATCCCCAGGATGCAACGAAGGAAAATAACAACAGATCCTATGTTTAATGACGTCGAAAGATATCTCTAACCTATCACTCAAGTTACTAAAAATTTGAACCTAAGATACCATTGATTTTATCTTGATGGTTAGTGAATGTTTGTGGAATGTGGACCAAAAATTCAATATTAAAATCTATATGCAATGCCCCTATTCTCTTCGATGAACTCTACCTAGAGTAAGGGAGAAACTTTTTCTTTTTCCAAGCAAAATCACTATGCAACTTTCAACAATTTTCACCTTTAAGCTTTTCAAAGAAAATTCCAAAACACACAACAATTTCCAACACTAAGCTTAGAAGATCTATGAGATGAAAGGGAAATAAAATATTCTACTGTCCAAAATCGTATACTCTCTTAATCAAATGCACAAAAGAGTATTTAAGTCACTCAAGCAAACCAAAAGAAACCAAAGAAAATAAGCAGACATTTTTTTGTTTTTGATATAATTTGAAAAATAAAACGACCTAAAAGACTACGCCTAATTGAGTGCAAGAAAACTATAGAATTTCTTTCCTTTAGATCTAAGATCGTTTTCAAAGATCAATCAAACAAACTATGAATCCAAGACTAAAATTCACACACAAATTTTAATTTCAAAACTTCCTATCATCAAACTTTTGAGATATGAACTCAAAGAGGAAGATCAAACTACTACACTATTAGATCTGACAATGAGGCAGAATGAAAATTGCCAACAAACCAAAAAGGGAAAAAAATTTCAAGAACAAGTTTCAAAGCAAGGGATGGCCTACCTCAGCACACAGTGAAAGGATGAAATAGGGCATCAGGATTGGCTCAGTGTTCCTTGTTTTATAGTGGTGGACATCAACGGTACACAATAATGAAGTTGGAAGGACTTCATCAACACTCTATGGAAGAAGGAAATAAGAATCAGGGTGTATCTGATGCTCTATTTGGATTACCCATGAGCATCAACAAATCTAGAGATCTAAAAATGCCAAGATCCTGCAAAAAACACCAATGTGGGTCAAGATGGAATAAAATTGAGGGAAAATACACACCATAGAAGGAAATTAAAAGTGTACAAAGGTGGATCACTCACCTTAACAAATTAAATGAGAAATACAACAAAATTCACAAGTTGCAATCAAAAGTGACATAAAAATCCAATATCTAATTGGATCTGATCCAGATCTAATTGGATCCATCCCCAGTATGGTCTCCAATGTTGTTACCAGGAATACTTCAATCAGTGCAGAAACAGTTTGTTCTCCTAGCCTGCATGGTGAAATATAGAACAAAAGGCACAATAGTATATCCTCTCCTTAGATGACTAATCTACTTGAATGTAAAGCTCTATTTACCTTGCGTGCATAAGGTTGTTTTGTTTTATAGATCCTTTTGTGTTTAACTATACCTATATAGAACATAGAAAAAAAAAGGAAAAACATGAGAGCAACATGATAGATCAATAATATATATACTAATGATCAAGGAAACTAGTAATAAACAATTAATATGAACACAAATCATTTATGGGAAAGGGAAACAATTTTGTATTAAGAGAAAGAAAGGAAATCTACAACCAAATCCTTGATGTTGAAGCTTTACTTTTACAAGATGTTTGACACACTCACACACACTATCAAATATGCAATATATTTCTCACAAACTATCTCTCTTTTCCTCCTATACTAGACTTCAATCCAACAACATAAGCATGCTCTCTTGGTCTTCCACTCACATGGTCCATGTAGCTTGCATTTATACGCCAAAGGAATCCCAAATGGGTTGAGATATCTAGGAATAAGATAGGGAATGATCCCCATGGGTTAGGAGGTTGAGTTCCAGCTCTCCCACATAGATATGATAATCCCCCACAAGATCTTTCGCTTGGAAGCTTCTCGAAACTTCTATTTTTTCTCTTTGGGAATTGCTAACTCTGCTTGTAAGAGGGCTAAGTGCACTAGCGCACCCTCTGGTCAAGTGATAGGCACCATCGATTCCTTATGCTAGTGTCCAAAAGATGTCAGGCCTTCCTAACACCCTGTGCTAGGCAGCAAGGTGCATCAAACAACCTAAGAGTGAGAAATAAGGCCCGAGAAGAAGGTTTGGTGAGGGAATTTAGAGGATTAGAGCATTAGGACATTTTTTGGGTGTAACATTACTAGAACCATTGTTCCACCTCCCCACTTCCATTGTGATTTTCCTCCCTATCCCATGATATCCACTCCCTCCCCTTCCATCTAGACCTCTCCCTTCATCCATTCTTTCCCTTCCATCTATTCTCCCCCTCTGTCCATACTCCCTGTTATACCCATCCTCCCCCCTCCATCTAACCTCCACCATTCTTTCATGCCCCACCTTCCATCCACTCCCCCCCCCTTTCATCCACATCCCCCCTTGGATTCACCCTCCTCCCTCTATTCAATACCTACCTCCCATCGGCTATCCCTCAGCATCTTATTTTTCTCTTCTACATCACTCCCATCTATCTTACAACCGGCAGGGGTTCATCACTCGCCAAATCCTTGTCTACCCTCTACCACCATGATTTATTCCACCATACCTTCTTCATTTACTTCCACTATTGTGGAAACTACAATTGCATCCTCCATTCATATATCTATAGTGGTTGCATATCTAGTTTCTACTACTACATCCCCCCTCCCCCATGACTGCATCAGAGGAGGTTATCTATCCAACTACTCCAACTGCTAGCTCTAAATCCAAATCATCTTCATTTCCTTAGGTGTTCATGGTGAGAATGAAATTAATATACAAAAATATTGCATAGCATCAATGGAAACAATTCTAGAAAATTATTTTTTTCAATGAAGTGATTGCTCTAAATGTTGTGGGGATGCATTAGCAAGAGGCTGACTAGATTGAGGAGGAAAAACACCTCATGATTCACATTCCCATTGCTGGTGAGTTACTTAATATTTCAATTATTCTTTTATTTTATAAATGTGTTAACTACACAACAAAATTTCAGCCCAAAATCTTATGGATGCCATGTCTGAACTTCGACAAACATGTGTCTGTTATTCGATAACAATTTTTTTTTGTCATCGATGGGAATTCATTGGATATTCGACTCCCTTTCAAACCTCATCAACATTTCTACAGAGTATCAAGCTAATATAGGGAATTATTTCATCCATACGTTGTCGAATTTGAGATGGTTTGGTTGTCAAATTTTTTACGTCTTCTTGTCAAATTTGAGACGACTAGGTTGTCGGATTTCTGAATTGTCCTCATCGAATTTGCGATGTCTACTAGTCGAATGTCTAACGGATATGATATTAATCCTCCACCTATTAGTTGTTGGTCCAATTACCTCTTCCTCGGATGCCATGTCATGAGAGCTGGAAATCCGACAATCTATAGCTGACCCAGGCGTCGAAAATCCAATGGCCGGTATATGTTTTTAAAAAAAATAGCGTGCTTCAAACCACGAGAAAACTCAGAACGAATGTTCATAAGAGTGGCGAGAGTAGGGGTTAAGGCATATACTTTGATCTTAAAGGTGAAGCCAACCAATTATATCACAAAATTCATCAAAATTCCTATATTTTGCATTCAAACCTCCCACCTACAAATAATCTCATAATCACTATAATACTTGAAATAAAACAAATTCGAATGAATGCTTAGTCTATAAGCATAAAATGATTGAATCTCCAATTGACCTTGACAGAATTAGCATTGCAAATTCTGTTTAGAGGTTAAACTTTCATTAAAAGGTGATTTCCATGGCCACACAACTAAACATGAGCATGTGCTTAAAGCCAATCGATAGATTGTCTTCCACGCACCCCCTGCAATTGGGAAATTTAAAGTCGGTATCTTAATCGAGAACATTCTTCTTCAGAATGGAATTCTGATGCAAAGAAGTGTTTGGAACTACCCTAAGTCATTTTGAATACTAAGTTGAAGTCCATGGGGGCCAACTAGATTAACTCAACTAATTCCAAGTCCAATTTAAGTCCAAGTTAACCAGTTTTAAAAATAAACTCAACCAATAGGAACCAAACTATTACATGTTAAATTTTGTCCAAATTTTGAGAATGTCTTCAAAAGAACCCTTGCAAGTCCAACACATGTTTTAAATGTATTCAGCAAGCTAGAGAACTAATACTAATGGTTTGGTTTATTTAACTTACCAAATAGATTGTGCATCTATCATGGAGATCGGTAACCTTAACCAATCTAAACCGATTATGCACATGTTATATTTCTACTTGATTTCATACTCTCTCTTAAGAAAACCTCTAGTGATTTAACACATGGACTATAAACACGAATGCTTAGTTTATACCTTATTCAATTTGTCAAATAAAATTGTAAATTTTTATCTGTCATGCAGACCACTATCAATTTCATTGGTCTAGTGGCTCTACAATATAGCATACCGACCTTTGCAATACACCTGGAGCACTTACTCCATCCCCAACAACCTAAATTACAAAATATTGTATCATAAACAAATCTCTTACATGCCATTTTATGTAGTTTAACAATAAAAAATTGCAAATTTAGCTTGAAATAACTCGTAAATTCTGCAGTTTATACAATAGTTCCTAGTAGTTAAATAGCTTCTACCTTGTGAAATGGTAAATATTTTATAATTTATACACAAGAAAGATTGAACCCAACTAAATACTTATGAAATTCAAGAACATCCTTGACCATAAAAAAGAGTTGCAAATACACAACACTTCAATAGCAATAATCATTTTGATAGAAGAAGAATTTAAACGGTAGCTTCATTCTACCAAAATCAATAAGAAAAAGCATATGAACTTAAAAGATACCAGTCAGTACAAATTATGGAAGTAGAAGTTGCCAGACTATGAAACCATTTAAGAAAGTATAAGCAAGACTGCCAGTAAACTGGTCAGTTGCTAGTAATGTGAAAGGATAAAGAAATTTATGATTTTATCATTTTCGAACCTTCATTCTATTACATCAAAATAAAATTAGGGAAATATGTAAATAGGAAATTATATTTTAACCAGATACAATTATCCACAGAAATAAACTAGAAGGTCAAAAATGTGAAAAAGCTATGAATAGCATCTTCAAAATTACAAGAAATTATCTTTGTTCTTGAATTCTCATGTATCGGCAATTGTAACCTCCACCTCAACTCTAGGTTCAGTGGTGATTGATGTGATCTGCTTCACCACTTCATAAGAACTAACCAGATCAATGATTCTCTTGTGGACACATAATTCAAAACGATCCCAGGTGTTGGTACCTACATGGGAAAATTAACAAAACATAATCAATTCAAATTAAAAAAAAGAACATTGGAAAGTAGAAAACAATTTGATACTAGCTAGCATCCAAGACCAAATGGGGATATACTAGAGAACAATTTTCCGTGCACAGTGTAATTCCATAAAAACAATAGAAGAGAGGTTTGATAGGGATAGTAGTTTCCATAGGGAATTAATATGAATATCCTAACAATATGAGTAGTAAGGATTTCCAATGGTATATATTAGTAAATGTGAAATATGTTGGCAACAAAAGGCGCCATTAAATGGATTGGAAGCAGGAAAAATGTAATATAGGCTTACAATGCCAAAACTACAGCAATTCCATAACTTACAAGATGTTCGACAAAGTGAAGAAGGTTACTAATAAAAACTCAAATAGACAATAAAATCCATAATTATAAAAGGGATATCTGTGACTTCAATCACAAATTTTAGGGCCAAAAGCACTGCTCTAACCTGTCCAAAGCACTCAAACAACCTAAAAATAGAGGCATACATAAAGACAGAACAATGTTGTTGGAACAACATCAAAACACATTCAATATTTTAAACCATTTGATTTGTCTTGGTGAACATGCATTCTTAACCAATACTATGTAAGAAACAATCATATGTAGCAATACCTTCCACACCAAATAGAGGATAGGCCAGAATTGAACCTTGACATGCACAAATGCCACATTATCTATTTCATTCAACATATGGCTGCACAAAGATCACACAAATAGCACAAACAATACAACATAGATTCTGACAGCCTAGTACAACATTGCAACAGACAGCCTATAGGCTAGCTTTCTAAAAGCAAGAAATTTGAAATCTACATATAGGCCTGCTACTGTAGTTCCTAGCTTCTAACCAAGAACAAAATTAATAGATGTTGACAACATAACACATGCTATGGTTTAAGCAGATATCTCTTGCTAGGAGTTCAAAATTCAGCATACTAGACTAGTAGTGGTTAGTTTCCAAACATCAAGCAGGAAAAAAAGTATGTTTTTATTCAATTTTCAAGTGTCTCAATAAATAGATTTCAACCATAACAAACATCAAACAAGCACAATGTTAGCACTTGTTATGCAGTAGGTAATCTACTTAAAGTCCAAGCAACCTCACTTGTATGGGGAATCAAAAGTACAAGTGTGTTATTTCTCAAAAAGAATACAACAATAAAGTTTTGAAAGCTTGAAAAATATTCATGCCCTTGAGGTAATGTTCAAGCAAATTCATTATCACTAAAAATTAAATTTAACAAACCACTCTGTAGGAGATATCTCTTATCAAAAAGAATAAATAAAAACATAATACCTTCTCCACAAGGAGACTATCAAGTTGTATGATTAAGGTTCAAAATAAAAGGTCAATTCTAGATAGTTTTTGAAATGACGGGCTAATTCTTTCAATCACAACATTTTGTATCAAATCATCATGCAACACATCTCTTCACTTCAAAACTCATTGAAAATTGGGACAATTTCAAAAAAACAGCCCTTGTTTTTAACTCTGATTTTAATTTCAACTTGCTATGTCTTACGTTGCAGCAATATAATATCACAACTTATTGGTGCTCATAGCTCAATTCCTGCAATAGTTGTGTAAGGGAAATATAAAGGAAAGCATTCAACATACAACAAAACGATATGGAAAACAATGCATAGCATCAATATCAATCACAACACAACCAACAATCATTACTCTGTAGCAGATAATTTCAATGAATTGGATAAAATAATAACAGGGATCCACAAAGAGAACAAAGATGATAAAAAATGGAAGAATATGAGGTTCCATATGAAAATAGATACTTTTTGTGCTGGAATATACGCTCAAAAGGAAAAATCATACAAGCTTCAAAGCAATAACTTGAAAACACTAGTACTCAATGGTAGACTTTTCAAATGAAGGGGTAATTATTTCAATCACAGCAAATTTAATCCAACCATCATGTGCCATAGTCCCACCCTTCAAAACTCATTGAATTTGGTACATTTCAAGAATTCAGATTGGTTTTTAACCCATATTTTAATTTCAGCTTACCATGGCTTAGGTTGTAGCAGGTACTTAGATTCTCATATATTAGTATGATTTGACTAGTATCTTAAACAATTAGAAATGGGGGATTAAAACCACAATGCAATTTGAACACCTCTTCAAGGAACCTAGTGTCACCATGATCTCCTACATCAAATATCAAAGAACTTGATATTGCAACTCAGCATTAGCTACTCACGAATAGAATTTACTTAAAAAGGCGCACCTAAAAAATTATGCATCCACCTTTGAGTTCTTTGAATATTTGGTTATAGAGATATGGCAAGTTGATGTCTTTGTAGATGGCCCAGTTCAACTCTTAGTTACCTACTATACACATGTTATGTTTCTCGTTTTCCTAAAGGGTGTACACACACAGATGCACTAGAAATATTTTTAAACATATTTGCAATGCATAAGATTCACTGAAACAATTAGTGGTCCATAAAACCTCCAATGCTCAGAAATCACTCTTAAAATAACACATATGTGAGGTACTCCAAACGCAAGAATGATAAAAAGGAAACCGCCAATATTAGTTAATTTTATTGAATTCTTCACATTATTTTGGCATATCCATCGCATCACCCATCAAACAAACTAACTACATATAATCACTAGGAAAAGGTATTCCCAAAAAATTATGAATTGGGTTCAGGAAACAAAGACAGTTCATCTACAGGGAAATCCACCGTGCTATTAAAAAGAATCATTTTTAACAAGTGAATCCATTGAAATATCTTAGTGGTTTTTATTGCAAACTCATAAATAATATTTACAAGAAACCACTGTAAACAAAATCTTAGTATCCCAGATGAAAAACAAATTGAAAACCAATGGAAATCCATCCCACACATGCTATGACATTGGATGCATGCACTTAGGCTAAGCATCAGGTTCCATAAGAAGACAAGGTATACCAACCATGTTATATACAGGATACCAAGACTAAGGAGCCTTTGTTTCTCAGTGTCCTATCTAATAAGAGATATAGGGTTGGTTCTATTTCCTCTTCAAAGAGTCTCTAAACTCTCTATCCATATTTTTCTAGTATGTAAATCAACAATGCTTAGACTTGTAGTTGTTTTTTACGGAGGAAATGGGTCTTCATTCTTCCTTGCTGAGGCCACCCACTTGACCAAACACCACTCAAATGATTTCATTCTTCTCCCCAATGCTACTAGCAGAAAGGGACACCATGTTATGGAAACAAGAAAGAGCACTCCAATAGGATCCCAACCTACGAGAACCGGGGAGGGATCCTACACTCTTCTGAAAAGTCCTTTGAGGCTTTAAGTTGTTGACTCAAATACTAACACAAGGATTTCCATTCTAGTAGGTAAGTCCTCCACTACCAGACAACATCAATAAGCCACCTGCTCCCTTAGGACAACAAGACCACCACTCAAACAATTGCAGTATTCTCCCCAATGCTACTAGCAGAAAGGGACACCATGTTATGGAAACAAGCAAGAGCACTCCAACAAGATCCCAACCTGCGAGAACCAAGGGGTCCTCCTACACTTTTCTGGCGAGTCCTTTAAGGGTTTGAGTTGTTGACTTAAATACTAACACAAGGATTTCCCTTCTAGTAGGTAAGTCCTCCACTACAAGAAAACAACAAAAAGCCAGTCACTCCCTTAAGACAACAAGACACAACACAAACCAACATTTTGGTATAGTTTTCTATCATAGGTTCTCGATTACCTACTAACTCAATTGTTACTATATCGATTACCTTATCCTGCAACATGTGCCATCTCTCAAAAGAACACAAATAGGATATCAAACTATACACACTTACCCTAAAGTTACCACTGTAGATATGAAAATTTAGAATAAAACCATGAACTTAGAATGGTGTATATTACTAGATCTGCCAAGTGAAAAGTGAGTTACCTAGTTTGTTTGCATCAGACAGATTCAAATCCAATGGAATCTGCTATCATTTCTTCTTGTGATCCATTTCCCACACTTAGTCCTCTTCAAAAAAAGAATGGGATGCTCTACATGTTCGTACAATCCTTTAATCTTTCATCAATACATGATCTAGATTTCTCATCATCAATCTCTGGCATAAAGTCATATTTCTATGTACCTTTATCATCATACTTCTCACATATCTCTTTCACTGCCAGAGTAAAATGTTGAAAATGTTGAAATAATTTAGAGAATTTATGGAGACATGTAAGAAACCTATCCTTGAACCTACAAAAGTATATCTTCCTCATCTACAATAGGAATGAAAGATGATTCCATTCCCTTACTTCCAACTTTTCCCCAAGGATTGTTCAAGCGATGAAAGGTGGACTTTGTTGGTACATTCAAACATATACATATAAAAGGGAGGTGTAGATATATCAGTATGCTACAAATTAGTTGACAAAGTAGGTACAATCTCAAGCAATTCCAAAAAATTTGGCTTGAAACAAGAATTGAGTAAAAATATGACAAGTAGAGGATAAATTATCTTTTATTCTTTTTATACTAATTACTATTAATAGTAAATATTTTTTACTTTTAACAGTAAAGATGATCAATAATTACTAATTTACTAGTCTTTAACTTAAGATGATAAAATATGTCTTGAGTCTTTAAACAATAGTAAGTGTTAACCCAAAAAATCCCTCACTCAGCTCTACATGGCCTACACCACCCAAGGACACCCATGCACGACCTTCGTATCACCCCATTAGACCCCCACACCCTCAAAAAGGCTTAAAAATGAGTAAAAGGGCTTAAAACCCCAAAAAGGAGCATAAATAACTCTCATAGGGCTAAAGCCTCCAAAACGGGGCTAAAACCCCTCAAAGGAGCCTAAAGCCCTAAAAGGAGCTAAAGTTAGGTGAAATGGGCTAAAAGCCCAAAAATGGGGCTAAAGCCTTGACCAAGGGCTTAAAACCCTAAAAATCCCCAAAAAAGATATAAAAGGAGGAGTGGGGGTCACTCTTAAACAACTCTTCCCTTGCGTACTATTATGCTGCTTGTGGATGCCTTGAGACCCTTTGTCTCTCATGCCACTCACATCCCTCCTCTAATACATTCATTCCTTCACTGAGCCATAGCTCCTCCATAACCAAGATAGAGAGAGAGGTGCTTCTTCCAGCCAGGGCATGGTGGCCCATTACACCAAAGAGAAGGTATACATGTGTGTTTTGTTTTATTTCTTTGCTTTTATCTAATCCGTAGCTTGTTTGCAAGTTTTCATTTTCTCGTAGTAGGTTTATTTCTAACATGTTTTTGCAGGTTTATTGTTTCTAATAGTTATTTGCAGGTTATTGAAGCAAATACCTAACATTATTTGTAGAGGGGTTTCCAGCCATTTCTTGTCCATCTTTTCTTCCTTTATATTCTGTTTATTTTTCTTGCATTTCCATACAGGAACCTACCCTTCCATCCTATAGACAGAAATGGAGCCATTCCTACCCTGTAGCAAGGGAGAATACCCTGCTACAGAATTGGCAACCATACCAGGTCGATCCCACAGGATCCCTGGTTCAATTTTTTAAAATTTCAAGTTTTATTTCAGTTTGTTCCCTAGGTTTAAAATTTCTTATCAAATCTAGTTTAAATCCTATTTATTTACAGTTTATTGTTTCTGCTGAGCCTCCACAAGGAAAATCCAAGTCCATTTGGCCACAGTACAGGTTACTGTCGGCCAGATCTAACTCAGGATAATAATAATAAAACAATATGGAGCAAGCCACACTTATTGGGCCAAAACAGGGGACCAGATCGCTCATTTAGGCCTCACAGGTGTGACCAGGTTGTCCTTTTCCCCCCGAAAGGTGTGACTTCCTTCAGAAAGGCAAACCGCTTCTATCTGTGAAATATGTGTGACCCCCTCGCCTGTTTCTGGAAAATTTTGGTTACCCCCTCGCCACATTTGACCCGAAACATGCAGTCTATCACTAAGTTAATTTTCAATTTACTAAGGACTGTCAGTGCGTCTCAGCTGCCTCTATCTAGCATAATAGTCCCATTTTTGTTTCTGTTTCAGTTCACTGCAATCTCATGTACAAACAAAGTGTAAATTCAAAAAATTTTAATTGGTTAATCAACATAGCCTAACTAAAACTGACATAAAAATTAACAATCTTGCTTACACTTCCTCATCTCCCAGTCATCACCCTTCGGGGTATTCTAGGATAAGATGAAGGGAACAACTCATATAGTAATAGGCCCTTCACCCAATATTGTCCAAAACCATTAAAAACGGATGACTTGGAAGGTAGAGGGGGTAGAGAAGGAGGGCTTCTCACGGTGCTAAGTGTCCTCCCTGTTGACCAACCTTGCATCCGAGAGGTGACCTGTGGATCTACGGATGGGCTTAGTCCCATTGTGTTGATAGCCCAACACCTTCTATTGGTTGAAGAAGAATATAGGTGTAAGGTAGTCACCTAGTTAGGCTATCACAAATCAGGGTAAAAAATGGTATCTGTATACAAAGTTTCTATTTATTTACTACTTTCAACCACAATATGATGAATTCATAAACCATTTGCAGCCACCAAATAATAGAAACACAGAAAGACATAGACACCATACCACATAAATCAACCCAACTCATTTCATGACACTGAGAGAGCCACTAAAATTTATTAATTTACACTAAGTTCAAAAATATGCAGTCTTTGAGGACATACTATCCCTCACTTCCTTAACCGTGGGAAGTACTTTGTCTCTACCCAGAAACTCATTGTGAGGAGTATCACGAGAACCCCAAAGTAGCTGGTCGCTGAGAGGAATTGCCAAGAGAAACGGGAAATGACCCCCACCGATTGAGTAGAACACCTATGAGGAAAAATCCAAGCGTTGTCTTCTGGCAGTCTTGGTGGCCGAGTGACCACCTACAGCCAATAGGAAGCCATTGAAACCGGGGTCCAAAAAATCATTCCCACAAGTTTGATACACAAATCTAACACAATTGATCCCTCACGCTCTTCCTCACACCTAAGAGGTGAACCACCACAATTCGGGTCATTGAACTAACACCGTCGAGACCATTCTCAACGACCTCTCACACCATCAAAAGGCCACATAGCCTCTGATATAGATTTAAACCCATATCAGTCTGAACCAAACCTGCACACAACACCATTAAGCCCCATGGCTGGTGCAAACCTAGATCCATTTTCTGGCATAGCAATTGCTAGTGGACCCATGTCCACACCACAAATTATCACCAACAACCCTGCAAGTGGCCCCACCACAGTCATGCAAACTGTCATCAGTCAGCTGCCACCACCCATAGTGACCACTTAAGCCATCCCACCTGCAACACTTGGGGGCAGTGGACCTTCCACATACAATGCCCCTCCTGTCACACATGGGGGTAGTGGCCCTTCCATCTACACTGCCCCTCCTATTACACATGGGGGAAATGGCCCTTCCATGCAAACTGTCCCTTCCACCACACTTGGGGACACTGGCTCATCTACAATGGCACCACCAGTACCCCTAGCTATGTGTTGCCGCCTTTCACACACCTGGGTCATGTGGCAGAAATCTTCAAACCACTCTGTGTGTCCTTGGGGGCAAGTCTTGAGTCAAGGCTGTCACCTTATTCTTGACTCCTCCGTTTAGGCTCAACTTCTAACGAAGCCAAGGGGGGTAGACCCTATTAAGTTACTAAGGATAATTACTTAGTGTTGTGATGTTAGATTGAATGAGTTGCTTAGGATTTTGCAATTTAACTATAGATAATCAAAGATGGCAAGATATAAAAGATGAACACATGAAAGCAGAATGCTGAGACACAATATATATATATATATATATATATATATATATATATATATATATATATATAGAACAAGAAAATAACCAGTTCCTTAGAATGGAGTCAAAAAATAGAAAAAATGTACTTGCATGTGCTTGGAGTGAGTGTTTTGCGATTGCCTCTTGGTATATTTTAAGTTAAAACTGAAGTGTGAGTTGATTAAAATTAGGCTAAGGGGGGACTCCAGATATACCCAAGAGTACTTGGAGTATGTCCAAAACTAAACCTTCACGGCTACCCGCAAGGAATATGTGGGATGAAATGGAGTCTCTAGGGCTATTTTTGATAACGCACCCGTTAGGGTGTGACAGAGATCGGCGCCCCGAGGTCACTTTTCAGAAGTTCCCGCTTCCTTTGGGTATTTTGCCACTGTAAAGGTTTGATCTAGGTGTTGGATTTTCACCTGATGGTTTGTCAGTTGAGGAGAGTGAGTCCTAATTATACTAGTCACCCAAGTGCTTTTGATACAGCTTGACTGATCGGACGAACCGCAGCCAAGTGCAGAGCATATACACTGGAGTCTTGTCAATTTTAGTAAGTTTTAAACTGGATGTTCTTGTTTGAAAGAAAACCCTCCAGGAACCTCTTTCGATCCAAGTGGATCTCAATCGGGGAATCGAGGAGGGGATAATTTTATAGTTGCTGATAAACAAATGATATAAAAAAGAAAACAGATACACAATTCTAGTTTCTTAATTAATCCTACCACGAATCTCTTTCCCCTTTCGAGTCAATTAGGAAATCGTGGGGTAATTATTACGATTACTTTGAAATGTAAGATATGGAGTATGGAATTAATAATGAAATATATTATACTACCCTGCATATTAGATCAATACTAGCTTGAAAATAAATGAGCAAAAAAAACAAAAAGGACACCGACTCAGATCCCCCCAGGGGGGATGGGGAATGGGCTCGAAAAATCCTATTCAAAGAATAATTTTATTAAAAGCGGTTACAATATTAGAGAAATGATATATCAGAAAATTCTTGGTCCTTATACAGGCTGAAACCAAGATCTTACAATTATGCAAAAAATTTAAGATTTTAGTGAAAAGGGAGACCCCTGGGGGGATTTGAACGCTCCTGAAGCCACTTTGGACAGAAGCTTCCTTTATTTTCTGTCAGACCTGCTAAAATACAGAGAGAATTTTAGAATAACATACATGCAAAATCATTTTAAGAGTACCTTTGGATCAGCCTACCTTATCTCAAAAAAAATGAAGTTAAAACTAGCTAAACAGCCAAAAAATGAACCAAGGAAAGAAAGCTTTCCTTGGGATCTTGGCTTGCTGATTTTGCAGCCAATGAAATATGCACTGATATTGCAGAATATTTTATTTTATAACAGAAAAAGGAAAACTAATGCATGCGATCTACAAGTTTTCTTTAAATTTTCATGCAAAAAGATGATTTCCCTAAAGCTAGATCTAGAATGCTTATGAAACTTTTTTAACTGCAAGATCTAGACTATAGGATTTGATAAGATATATCTATGTTGGAATTAGTTTTAATATGAGAGATCTAAGCAAAATCAAAGCTACGAACAGAGTAACCGTGTAAAAATGTTGATTTTTTATAGAAATGAGAAGAAGAGGAGAGAAGGTCAGATCGTTGCTTGAATGGAGCAAGCTGAAAAGAGGCCTTTTTGTGGAGTGCTAAGGGACAGAGTCTTGAGATTATTGGATAGGAATGGAGTCAATCTAGATCCACACCTTCATCCAATAAGGAACCTGCAACTAAAAAACACAAGCCTGCACACACCTCGTGAGATCTGGATATAGATGCATAAAACAACAAAAATGAAAGATTATGCATAAATAACCTTATTTAAGCATATAACTGAAATTTTTGAGCATACATCATATGGATAAACAAGATCAAGCAATCTAGCTTTCCTAGTTTACACCCTTACTAGATTTAGCCGAATCCTTGAAGCCAGAACACAAAAGCAGCACAGAATTTGGCAAGAAATTGCAGCTACCACATCAGCAGCATAACACTGAGAATCCACACATACACATGCACTACACACTATAGCCTCCAAATCTTCTTTATTCACAAAAAAATCATCAAATATAGAGTTACAATGGCAATCCCTTCAGTCCAGCTCTAACTAGCTTGGAAGAGGAGGCTGTGCCTGGATATATACAAAATACAGGAGATCCAGCCCAGGGAGGCGCAAATCCCAAGGAGATAGACCAAATATGCTGATGGAGAGTCCATCAATGCTTGATCTGTGTCTAACTGAGCCAGATCTGAGTCTCACTGAGTGCAATTATCAATCGAAGAGCTGATCTATCTGACACCTCAACCTGTTGACTGAAGCATCCACCAAAAATCATCCAGATAAGCCAAAATGTGTTGAGGAGAAAGGGAGGGCGAAATTCCCCATAAAGGATGTTGAATATCAACTCTATATCTGATTTGATCACCTCCTTCAGTCAAGGATTTGTCAGATCCAGTCAATCTGCTTCAGATCTGACTGATTTCAATCAAATTGGCTAAAAATATATTGATTTATGATTTTGGATTTGCTCCATTATTCATCAATTTATTAATTAAAATAATCAATAATTGATTTTGGGGGCTTTTTGACCTGAGTGATGGAAAATCACTCAAAACTAGGAAATAGTGGGTCCATGGGTTTACATGGTGCTCTTAGCTTGAAAATGAGCACCTACATGACTGGAACTGATTATTTGGCCCACTTTTATTACAAAATCAAATTTTCCAATTAAACTATTAAAAAATAGCCTAAGTTTTGGAAAAATTAAATTTTAATAAAAAACACTGAAAAAACTAAAAAATTGAAAAATTGAAAAACACCTAGGGGGACTTAGACATGTTCATATGACTCGACAATGATGTCTAGCATGTTTATACATTTACACATAGACTCTAATAACCTCAATAGGCCTAAATGCCAAGCCGACCACCCCAACTTTGGAGGTATGGAGTGAAAAACTCAGAAATTATCAGTCGTTTATTCAACAACCAATAATAAAAAAGGGAAAAAACACCCTGGGCTGATCGGATTGACAAATAAAGTCTAAGAGATCGAGTCTTTTACATACACTATCATGCTAGAACATTATTACAACTCCCCCATGGGGTATTAACATGTGATATAGTACAACAAGCACTTCCCATAAGTACTTCCACAGGTCTTCTGAAGTCCGAACAAGTTATCCTTGTCCGGTTCACCAGGCTCACTTGATTAAAAACCACTAAGTACAACTTAGGTGGTAACATTCTGGCTCCAACTGTGGGACGTGTGCTCGATCTGGCCTTTGAGGCAAGGAGAGGATACAAGAACACCAGAATCTCTAGTTGATATACCCTGTAAAAACATCTCGACTTGACAAGAAAAACCTTAGTAGCACAAGCTTTACATAAAAAACCAAATGAACCATTAAGCTGATCTATTTAAACAAAATAAACGTAACTAACTAATGAAAACAAAAGTGTTTGATTATAGCTAAGTAAAAAACAAAAAATGCAGAAAGTAAGTGCTCTTTTTCAAGGAGCTTATTTTTCTACTCTAAGCATGATATAAAAAGGGTTAAGTGTAATCAGAAATCCAATGTAACCACCTAAGAATTTTATTAACATAAAAAATTTTTTCCTTGTCTTTGGTTACCAGCCAAATTAAGGATACTTTATTCAGAAAATGCAAACCTGCGTGATGATCCGAAAGGGGCGGGATGGATGGGAAATCATAGGCATGAATAATGTCATCAAACTTCCTCCCAAACTGGTAAGTGCTTGTGCAAGCTGCTTCTATCCATGATTGGACAGGGTTGATGTACAAATCGAAATGATGAGGCGGGTTGACTACACCATCATACTGATCATCAAGGCTTACCGGATGATAATTCACTGTATAAGCCCCAAGAGGCTCCAAGTCATGAGGAAACTCTATATGTGAAGATGATAGTTGAGACTGATATTCTAATAACTGCATCACATCTGTCTTTTCACAACATTGCTTCTCCATGTCTTCATTATTGATACCTATGTGTGGCTCTACATGATATGGCTCTGAATGATCATATGGATAAACTACATGCTCCTTTTTCATATCAAAGTTTCCCAAGGCCACATGGTCCATGCTCTATCCTTTAGATATGCCATAGACAGAAAAATCAAAAAAACCATCAAAAGTTTTTGGTTCATTATTTTCCTCTTTATTCATGTCACAGACTAGATTTTCCATGAATGTCTAGGACTCCTCATCAACATATTTATCAGGGATAAGGGAGTCCTCGTCACTTGTATCATGCTCCAAGCTATACTTGGCCTCATTTTCATACTCATCTTCTTCAGAGAAAAGGTCACAAGGTAGTAAACCTTCCAGACTGTCATCATTATATGGAGAACACATGGGAGTCCCATCATGTATATTACAGTTTTCATCATAAGTTTCACTATAAGATTCTGCAATGGTTTCATCCTCAGGCTTGTACTGTTTAGATGGTAACAAAGGGTAGGTCTGGCCTACCATGTATATATGATCAGGCTCGCTTGAATTTGTTTCTTTATTACTGACCTCAGGAAGTCCATGTTCCATGACTTGATTTGCAATATAACAAGTGCTTTCTTGGTGGAATTGTTCACAGGGTCTACACCATGGAATTACTTCTTCTACCATGTTAGCTAGGTCTAACATGTTTGGAATCCTAGGCTCTTGTTGAGGAAACTTCTTTTGATACATCTGATTCTGCCTAGGATGAAAGTTCCTAGTTCCATTATTTATTTCCACTATGTTTATTCTATTGTGCATAGGATTCAATTGTGCAGACTAATCTGTCATAAGTTGGTTTTGACTAGTAACCAAGTCTTTTATCATGTCAGTTACCTTTTCCATGGGATATTTAGAGGCTCCCTTTTCTTCTGATTCAAATGCTTTTCCCTTTTATTCGTTGTATGAAGTGTTTCCCCTAGTGTAACCTGAAATGTTGGATTTGCCTGAAGACTGCATATTCTTTTCAATTTTCTCAGCCAATTCCTGAGCAGTTTTTAGATCGGTCGGCTCTTTGTCCCTTAACTGGTACCTCAAATCACCAGTGAAAGCTTCGATGTAATATATGAGGATGGAGGCATCCCTTGTCTTGATTTCTCTAGGGAGTTCCACAACCACACGCCTGAACTTAGTATTAAATTCATCAATGGTTTCATTCTCCATCTTCTTTATGTTATGGAGGGCAGCAAGCAGATGTCTTGGTTCTTTCTTTTCCCCCCATTTCTTCTTAAAACCCTCTAGGAATTCCTTAAGAGTTTTATATGAATCATCATCTAGGTTGAAGTACCATTCTTCAGCATCATCTTCCAAGGATAAAGCAAAGAGCGTCATTTTGACATCATCATGGTCATGGGTAGCATCATTGCAATAACTGGCCAAGTGCTTTTCAAACTTTCGAAGGTGAGACTTCGAAGTGATGGCATTATTTCCCTGAAATATGGGGAGCTTCTTGATGGCATCATTTGGAATGTAATGAGGACTACCTGCTATCTGCGAAAAGTCAAGGGGTTTGTAAAATTCCATCATTTCTTGAGATTAGTGAACATGACTCTCTACAAATATGTGATGGACATCTGAGAGGGATTGGTCTCCTAAATCTTCAAGGTTTCTACGAGAAGACTACCTATTCGATCTTTCCCTAATAAACCTTTCGGGATCAGGGAGAGGATTGAATAATTGTTGATGGTTTCTTCAGGTAGAAATTCTTAAAGGGATGTTAGACAGTGGAGTCGCCAGATGGATCGAGTTTTAATTTTTATGTATTTTTAAAGACTAGATCAATCAAAAGTTTTTATCTTTTTAGTTGTTTAGAAAAAAATTTAAGCTAATTTTTACCCGGGAATAAAAATATTTGTCCCCAGCAACAGCGCCAAAATGTGTTGCCACCTTTCACACACTTGGGTCACGTGGCAGAAATATTCAAGCCACTCCGTGTGTCCTTGGGGGAAAGTCTCGAGTCAAGGCTGTCACCTTGTTCTTGACTCCTCTGTTTAGGCTCAACTCCTAACGAAGTCAAGGGGGGTAGACCCTATTAAGTTACTAAGGATAATTACTTAGTGTTGTGATGTTAGATTGAATGAGTTGCTTAGGAGTTTGCAATTTAACTATAGATAATAAAAGATGGCAATATATAAAATATGAACACACGAAAGCACAATGCTGAGACACAATATATATATAGAACAAGAAAATAACCAGTGCCTTAGAATGGAGTCAAAAAATAGAAACAATGTACTTGCATGTGCTTGGAGTGAGTGTTTTGCGATTGCCTCTTGGTATATTTTAAGTTAAAATTGAAGTGTGAGTTGATTAAAATTAGGCTAAGGGGGGACTCCAGATATACCCGAGAGTACTTGGAGTATGTCCAAAACTAAACCTTTACAGCTACCCGCAAGGAATATGTGGGCTGAAATGGAGTCTCTAGGGCTATTTTTCATAATGCACCCATTAGGGCGTGAAAGAGATCAGCGCCCCGAGGTCACTTTTCAGAAGTTCCCGCTTCCTTTGGGTATTTTGCCACCGTAAAGGTTTGATATAGGTGTTGGATTTTCACCTGATGGTTTGTCAGTTGGGGAGAGTGAGTCCTAATTATACTAGTCACCCAAGTGCTTTTGATACATCTTGACTGATCAGATGAACCGCAGCCAAGTGCAGAGCATACACACTGGAGTCTTGTCAATTTTAGTAAGTTTTAAACTGTATGTTCTTGTTTAAAAGAAAACCCTCCATGAACCTCTTTCGATCCAAGTGGATCTCAATCGGGGAATCGAGGAGGGGTTAATTTTATATTTCTTGATAAACAAATGATAGAAAAAATAAAATAGATACACAATTCTAGTTTCTTAATTAATCCTACCACGAATCTCTTTCCCCTTTCGGGTCAATCGGGAAATCGTGGGGTAAGTATTACGATTACTTTGAAATGTAAGATATGGAGTATGGAATTAATAATGAAATATATTATACTACCCTATATATTAGATCAATACTATCTTGAAAAGAAATGAGCAAAAAATAACAAAAAGGACACCGACGTAGATCCCCCCAGGGGAGATGTGGAATGGGCTCGAAAGAACCTATTCAAAGAATAATTTTACTAACAGTGGTTACAATATCAAATAACTGATATATCAAAAAATTCTTGTTCCTTATACAGGATGAAACCAAGATCTTACAATTATGCAAAAATTTTAATATTTTAGTGAAAAGGGAGACCCCTGGGGGGATTTGAACGCTCCTGAAGCCACTTCAGACAGCAGCTTCCTTTATTTTCTGTAATACCTGATAAAATATAGTGATAATTTTAGAATAACATATAACCAAAATCACTTTAAGAGTACCTTTGGATCAGCCTACCTTATCTAAAAAAAAATGAAGTTAAAACTAGCTAAACAAGCAAAAAATGAACCAACGAAAGCAAGATTTCCTTGGGATATTGGCTTGCTGTTTGTGAAGCCAATGAAATATGCACTGATATTTCAGAATATTAAATTTTATAACAGCAAAAGGAAAACTAATGCATGCGATCTACAAGTTTTCTTTAAATTTTCATGCAAAAAGATGATTTCCCTAAAGCTAGATCTAGAATGCTTATGAAACTTTTTCAACTGCAAGATCTAGACTATAGGATTTGATAATATAGATCTATGTTGGAATTACTTTAAATATTATATATCTAAGAAAAATCAAAGCTACGAATAGAGTAACCGGGTAAAAATGCTGATTTTTTATAGAAATGAGAAGAAGAGGAGAGAAGGTCAGATCGTTGCTTGAATGGAGCAAGCTGAAAGGAGGCCCTTTTGTGGAGTGCTGAGGGACAAATTCTTGAGCTTATTGGATAGGAATGGATTCAATCTATATCCACACCTTCATCCAATCAAGAACCTGCAATTAAATAACACAAGCCTGCACACACCTCATGAGATTTGGATATAGATGCATAAAGCAACAAAAATGAAAGATTATGCAGAAATAACCTTATTTAAGCATATAACTGAAATTTTTGAGCATACATCATATGGATAAACAAGATCAAGCAATCTAGCTTTCCTAGTTTACACCCTTACTAGATTTAGCTGAATCCTTGAAGCCAGAACACAGAAGCAACACAGAATTTGGCAAGAAATTGCAGCTACCACATCAGCAGCATAACACTGAGAATCCACACATACACATGCACTACACAGTATAGCCTCCAAAGCTTCTTTATTCACAAAAAATGATCAAATACAGAGTTACAATGGCAATCCCTTCAGTCCAACTCTAACTAGCTTGGAAGAGGAGGATGTGCCTGGATATATACATAATACAGGAGATCCATCCCAGGGGGGCACAAATACCAAGGAGATAGACCAAATATGCTGATGGAGAGTCCATCAATGCTTGATCTGTGTCTAATTGAGCCAGATCTGAGTCTCACTGAGTGCAATTTTCAATCAAAGAGCTGATCTGACTGACACCTCAACCTGTTGACTGAAGCATCCACCAAAACTCATCCAAATGAGCCAAAACATGTTGAGGAGAGAGGGAGGGAGAAATTCCCCATAAAGGATGCTGAAGATCAACTCTGGATCTGATTTGATCATGTCCTTCAGTCAAGGATTTGTCAGATCCAGTCAATCTGCTTCAGATCTAACTGATTTCAATCAACTCGGCTGAGAATCTATTGATTTATGATTTTGGATTTGCTCGATTATTCATCAATTTATTAATTAAAATAATCAATAATTGATTTTTGGGGCTTTCTGACCTGAGTGATGGAAAATCACTCAAAACTAGGAAATAGTGGGTCCATGGGTTTACATGGTGCTCTTAGCTTGAAAATGAGCACCTACATGACTGGAACTGATTATTTGGCCCACTTTTATTACAAAATCAAATTTTCCAATTAAACTATTAAAAAATAGCCTAAGTTTTGGAAAAATTAAATTTTAATAAAAAACACTGAAAAAACTAAAAAATTGAAAAACACCTAGGGGGACTTAGACATGTTCATATGACTCAATAATGATGTCTAGCATGTTTATACATTTACACATAGACTCTAATAACCTCAATAGGCCTAAATGCCAAGCTGACCACCCCAACTTTGGAGGTATGGAGTGAAAAACTCAGAAATTAACAGTCGTTTATTCAACAACCAATAATAACCAAGGGAAAAAACACCCTAGGCTGATTGGATTGACAAATAATGTCTAAGAGACTGAGTCTTTTACAGAAACTATCATGCTAGAACATTTATTACAACTCCCCCATGGGGTATGAACATGTGATATAGTACAACAAGCACTTCCCAGAAGTACTTCCACAGGTCTTCTGAAGTCCGAACAAGTTATCCTTGTCCGGTTCACCAGGCTCACTCGATAAAAAACCACTAAGTACAACTTAGGTGGCAACACTATGTAAGTACATCATGCACCTGAAAACCCCACCACCATACCTGCCCCATCTCACATCAACCTCGGATCAAATCTGCCTTTCATGGCTCATCTTAACTTGCCTGATTTGGCTCGATTGATAAACGACCCCATCTACCATCAAACCTTCTGGCCTCCCATGCCAACCAAACTTCCATCAGACATTCCTAAGTTTGAAGGGAAGGCAAGGGAGTGTCCCCAAAACCACATCATGACATTTCATCTATGGTGCTCCTCAAATAGCATCGTAGATGACTCGATCAGGCTAAGACTGTTCTAACACACCCTCATAGGTGCGGCATCCAAATGGTACATTGAGCTACCACAAGCCAAGTACCCAGATTTCAACTCCCTAGCTTTCATATTCCTGCAGTATTTCCAACTCCTCGTCAGATATGATGAAGGGGTGGAGATCTTGTTATCCTTCTGCCAGAGCAATGCGACACATATAACCTACCACATCCATGACTGGCAGTGATGTCGTAGTTTGTGCACAATCCAACTTGACAACAAGATATTTTTGGATTGGTTTCTCAAAACCTTGCTCCCACCCATAGCAAAGGACGTTGCATTCGAATGTCCCCAATCCGAAGAAGAGGCCATACTGAAAGCCCAATAGTTTGACCTGATATATGCACAGTCTGGATACCTCTACACCATCATTCCAGATGATCCCCGTCCGGGTACCTCCTATCGGGATGCATCGGGGGAATCCCATACTGCAGATGGCATCATAGGCTTGGTCTCCCAATAGCCACACCACTGTCTGACACTACCTGCAGTTCCACAACAACCAAGAAACACTGCTAGTGTTGCCTACCAAAACCAAACTTCAAACTATGCCAGAATGATGTCCCAGTTTGAAGCAACAACTTCTTACGCACAACCTGTGCCACCGAAGTAGGCTCAAGACTTGGCTTGGCCAACACAGCAATACGCGGGGTAAATGCCCACATTTGTGGCATCGCCACCCACCCAAATCTACTATGCACCACCAATGCAAGCATTTCAAGCCCCCGCCCCTTCTCCACCCACTCCATTGGGACAGGCGTTTGCACAAAAAAATTGTCCCAACCAGCCAGCCCCCAATAATCAAGGGAAAGCTAGTAATAATCGACCATAGAGCCAAGGAAACAATCAACCACAGGGAGGTGGCCACCAACCAAATCCTCCCAACAATGTCATGGCAAACCGGCCATCCCAAAATCCTGCATGACCAAATGCACTAAGATGCAATGCCCCATTGCGTACAAACCAACCATGCACACTCTGTGAGGTATACGTGCACTACACATTTGAGTGTCCCTTCATGGGCCGCACCAAGCAGGCCATTATAAATGAGGTGCAACATGCCACCAACACAACGGACCAAGCTCAACCCAACCCAGCACCACAAGGACCTCCTCTTATGGTGCTTCAAAACCCATTACCAGTTCGAGGATTGGTGGCAACCGCACCCCCTCAACAACCCAATCCCAACACTTTGGGGGCACCTCCCATGGCAGAAACAGGTGTCCACCACCTACTAGCTATGACAACTAAAGAGGCCAATCTATAAATTAGATGGAATTAGTACAGAACCAACACCGAAGTCGTTGACAAATCAGCGGCATCAATGTCTAAAACATTCAATGCACCTCTTCAATTACCCCCGTTCCCACGCCCCCCCATATGTTGAGTTGCCAATAATGCCACGGCTAGAGCTGCTCTCAGCTACAACATCATGGATGATTTGTCCCAAACACCAACCTCCATGTACGCTCTTGAGGTACTCAAAAAGTGCCCAATGTAGCAGAAAGCCTTACTAGCCGCCTTTGGGGCTGTAGACCCTTCTAACTCCAAGTTGATCACATTTGACATGGAGAATGGAGAACCATGACTACCATCAACCATTTCCCTTCAAATCCCATTGTCTATTCAGAATTTGGTTGTGCACCGGTCCATAGTGGATGAGGGGGCATCCACGTGCGTTATGTCTACCCTAGTTTGGCAGAAACTTGGATCCCCAATTCTACAACCATCCTCCACAAATTTGCGGGCTTATGATGGCCATCCCACTAAAGCCTAAGGAATTGTCCCCCACATCCCCATCAGATTAGCTGAGAAGACAATTTTGATTGACATAGAGGTTGTCAACACTCAATTGGACTATAACCTTCTCCTCAGAAGAAGTTATATGTATGCCACATGAGCTATCGCATCAACTGTCTTCCGTCTCATGATATTCACCCATGAAGGGAAAATCCTGATGGTTGACCAACTAACTTATCAAAATCCACAAGGGCTAACAACACCCGCTAACGTTATCCCTATGATCAACACCATTGATCCGCAAGAGATGACCACACACGTGAATGTTATCCCTATAGTCAACACCATGGTTGATAACATACTAGCCTCCCCATTGTTGAATGTGGGCCCTGGATTTTTTGCTGATACCACCATGACAGCCTTTCCCCTTAGTGTCATCGCCACCGACACCAAACGAGACTGCGGACTTGTGCATGCTGTCATCTAGCACCGCTGCACCCAAAAAAAAAACACAGCCATAGCCCCAACCGAAACCACAACACCGTTCGTAGCCTCAACATCAACAACAGTCGTAACACCATATGTAGCCGCAGCATTACCCACAACTGCAACCACAACCTCATCCCCACATACAACCATCAGGGAGTTATCTGGGCTCCTCTCCAATCCACACAATTCCCTTCCTCTTTCCCCTGCATGGTGTCATGAGCAAGCTAGTAATGGCCACCTTGAACTTACCCAACTTTACATTGATAATTCCCATGTGGTATCTTGATCCACCAGCTCAAAAACCAATGCCCCAGGTAGTCTTAACCCCTGTACAACCCATTGCGGTCGAGTCTCATCCTCCACTCAGCTCACAAAAACCAGCCACCGCACCCGCACCGCCCCACCCGAAAAGGGCCACGAGAAAGAATGCAAAAGCTACTGCAGAAGCTCGACAAATCCTTCCTTGCACCATTTGCGAAGAAAAGGGCCATCCGAATCATAAGTGCCCTGATATTCCCATAATCCACACACATTTGGATGCCATGGATACAACGGAAAACCTCCTCATGGTTGAACTTCCAAGCAGGACAATAGTAAGAAACAAGTCATTGAGAACAAACCACTCTTGCACCCTTTGTGGATTGTATGGACACTATTCTCACCATTTCCAAGACTTGTCTAAGTTCTGAATGGATTTAGCCAACCTTCAACAACATTCCCTTGAATCTGAGATCACCCTGATCAAAGAAGTTCACCCCCAACCTCCTTCTTCAGACACCATGTCCATTTACGTGATGTCTAGTTCTACAGACCCTCTTGTATCCACCATCACCGATGGTCCATCAAACCCATCTCTTCCATCGTTTTCCCAACCACAGCCGCAACCTCAGTTACTAGGGAAACAGTGGGGATCATTCCCACTCAACATGATCCTTTTCCTTTTTCTTTTCCTTTTCCTTTTGCTAACATCTGGTATCATGAGTAAGTTTTCCTTGGCCACCATCAATCTATAGGATTTCACATTGGGATATCCTATGTGGTACCTTGAACCACCTACCATACCTATGAGGCCCCAAGTTGTGTAGACTCATGTCTGGCCAATTGAGATGATATTGTACATACCTCCAGGTCCATCAAAGACTCCTCTCGTCTCCAGGCCTACCCCTCTTCTTCCAACAAAGACTCGGGGCAAGGCCCCCAAAGACACAACCAATACTATTTACATGATCTCTAGCACTAGTTTCCCTTTCTCCTCGTCGATTATGGAATATCCACATGATCTATCCCGACACCACTTACACGATGACGGAGACTTACACGATGACGGAGATATATGTAAGACCGCCTTCGGTTTTACCCCATTTCCTTTAAACCATAGTGTGTAATCGGTTCTTCCCATAAAATACTAGATTTCATCATCCCACCTTTCCAATGACCTTCGTCTCGGCAAGGGGGCGTACCTCTTTGCTTACTCAGATGGTCGACTCTTGAAGAATCTGCATAATGGGCTCTACCTCAAGAGAGCCTATGCCTAATACCACCACTATCAGTCCCATATAGCATAGTTTTCTCCCTTTTTGTTTTAAAATGTTTTTACCAAAAATCAAAGACCCCCATTCAGAAGCAACACCATTAGCTACTAATTCAAAGTCACCCGGAACTTGTTTGAGACACCTCTCACACCTCCAGGCTCAAATTTCCATTTCCTTACGAGACCATCATCTCATGTTTAACAAACAAATTTTAGGACCAGTTCCCAGAAGTTACCTCGATTTGCGAGCCACAACATGGCAATGCAAGTGCCCGCAGACCTGTACTTGCATCACTCTTGTCTACTGCTACTCATCTGGGTTTTTGGGCCACTGCCCGTTAAGGGACACTATTTTCATTTTTGTCTTGCATTTTAACACATAGATGTCTACTTCATCCACCGCACCTTACGCAGATCTCTAGACCATTGTTTAGAAAATGATTTATTTTTCTTGCATGTATTTGGCATATAAGTGCCCCCGGACTTGCACTCACATCACATGTATTCAAGTTCGTCCACCGTAACTCACACAAAGTTCTCTTGAAATCTGTCTGAGAGCCACCTTAGTTTGCGTGCCTCTAGCGCATGAACTCATGAACCTCTGCCACGATCTATCGCGTGCATGTATTGGTATGTTTGAGAGCCACCTACTCTATCCATACTATGCGGATGGCCTTTGTACCACTGTCCACCATCCCGACATGAAGCATCGCCTATGCCACCGCAATCAATTGACAGTACTGAAGTTCCGTTTAAGCTCTTTTTTGACTCCTAAAAACAAAGAAAAGATAGCCGAGAGTAGTTGCTTCCTTTCCCACTCACTAAAGTATAGGAAAGGGTGTCTACATTGTCTTGTTTACCTCCTTTTGTGGACCATGTAGACCATCAAATGAAAAGGACCACCTTGGCATATTCAAGCCAAGACCATTCCCCTCTGCATACATTTACGCTTTCTTGGGCAGAGGGGCTGCACTTTATGAAAAAGCACCATGGGTTGTCGTTAAGCTCTTTTCCAGCCTTCTCATCAAGAAAATATTGCCGAACAAACTTGGTTTTGCTCATGCTCATAAAAGTATCTGAATTACCATCCAATCAGTATAGGTTTAACCTTTTCTGGCCTGATTGGACTACCAATAAAGAATCCTCTCATCCCCCAAAGGATGGGTGAGCTCTCCTATGTAAACTTTTATCCTTTTTCAGGCACAGGAGACTACCAATGAAAAATATCCCCCACTGGAGTCTTCTTCATGCTTTCAGAATCTCTAAAATTGAAAGCACCATCGAGCATTTACCTTCTTGAGCTCGCCAAAAATCCACAAGATCATACCACAACGGTGTCTCTAAACACCACCCCACAAAAAACAACTTGGAAGCATTCCCACTTTGGATTGCCTTTGTTCAGCGTACTCTGCAATGTGTCTTCGTAGGATCCCATCAATATCAAAAGTATCCACCTCCCCCAAGTATTTCCCATCTGCAGTGACATTCTCGGTATTACAGCTATGATCCCATTCCCATGAGTCAATTTCATTTGTTGCCTAGTTCTCCCTACCATCATACTCTTAAGAAAGGAATTTTGAGTCTACCACACTCACTCTACCCCTATTCAATTCTTCATCTCCCCCTCCCCCCCCATTCAGTGGTTCAATCCGCATATTGTCTCACACCTTTCGGTTATCTCCCTCGCGCTTTTGGTCAAGGAAACATTGTTGCCTTGACTAGGGGCAGGTCTCCCTCTGTCGATAACAACACACATATTCCAGAGGATAGACCCAAAGGTCCCTGTACCTCGGTTCCATTAACATCATTGATGATTTCCTTGGACCACTTGAGAGGAGTCCTTAGTGCCTCTCAGGATGGTTGTTTCTCACATGCTTGACTTCAACTAGAGCATCGCACCGTTGAGATTCATACAGGGTTTGGTCTGTGCAGTATTTGGTCGAATACCCTAGATGTCACTTGACTCTAGCACATTGATAAGTCTATTTGAGGGACCTAAATAGGTTATGTCCCTTGCGATTTCCTGGTTGCATTGGAGACAGTGTTCAGAAGCCCCAGTAGTGCTTCTATATAGATTTATGATTGATGCAACATACTTGTACCATAGAGACTCTGACTCTCAATCAGCAAGTCCATATAGCTATGTACCATCCCAAATCCAGCAGGCCATCAGTCATGAAGATATGGCATGCCATGGGTCCAACGTGCCAGTTCTTCAGATCAGTATTGTATTCATCCTCACATTGAGGCAACCTCTATGTACCATCAGTTGTATATGATTGGCTCTTGTATTTCAGAGCATAGATCAAATTATTCTTTTGACATTGTCACGAGCATGGGGATTCCCACCTCGTCCATATACATGTCACACATTGTTTGTATCTCACCCATTGATGGGAACCATATTAATACAAAAACCAAAAGCCACCATGCCCCAGCCCCGGAAGCACCACCTCTCCGCAACAAATCCTATGATGTCCATCGACCATACAATGAGCTTCTTCCCTCACACATCAGGGGGCAATCTGTTAACCCACAAAATTCCTCACTTAGCTCTACATGGCCTACACCACCCAAGGACACCCATGCACGACCTTCGTATCACCCCATTAGACCCCCACACCCTCAAATAGGCTTAAAAATGAGTAAAAGGACTTACAAACCCCAAAAAGGAGCCTAAATAACTCTCATAGGGGCTAAAGCCTCCAAATAGGGGCTAAACCCCCTCAAAGGAGCCTAAATCCCTTAAAGGAGCTAAAGCTAGGGCGGAAGGGGCTAAAGCCCTTACCCAGGGCTTAAAACCCTAAAAATCCCCCAAAAAGCTATAAAAGGAGGGGTGGGGGTCACTCTCAAATGACTCTTCCCTTGGATACTGTTATGCTAGCCATGGATGCCTTGAGACCCTTTGTATCTCAAGCCACCCACATCCCTCCTCTCTTCCATTCATTCCTTCATTGAGCATAGCTCCTTCATAGCCAAGAGAGAGAGAGGTGCTTCTTCCAGCCAGGGCACGGTGGCCCATTGCACCAAAGAGAAGGTATACATGTGTGTTTTGTTTTAATTCTTTTCTTTTATCTAATCCGTAGCTTGTTTGCAGGTCTTCATTTTCTCTTTGAAGGTTTATTGTTTCTAATAGTTATTTGCAGGTTATTGAATCAAAGCCCTAACATTGTTTGCAGTGGGGATTCCAGCCGTTTCTTGTCCATATTTTGTTCCTTTCAGTTCTATTTATTTTTCTTCCATTTCCATATAGGAACCTACCCTTTCATCCTATAGATGGAAGGGAGCCATTCGTGCTTTGTAGCAAGGGAGAAATCCCTGCTACAGTAAGAAGGAAAATAAGCCATTTCTCCTAAATGTGGGCACACTTTAGTAGTTTTGAGAATTTTGTGATAAGTTTGAAGACTACAACAACATCAGTCCTTTGTCCCTAGAAACTAATCCTATCCATGATCCACAATTAGAAAAAAAAGATTTTTTCCCACTTATGTTGATGAATGATTCTATGACCATTTTTACCTCAAATAAACTTTTGAATTAATCCCAGTTTCATTTTAGGAACAAATTTATGGTAAAGAAACAATCTAGGGCTTGTTTTATGGATGCGAAGTAGTTCTGGGAAAGAATCAAGCTAGGTGATTTATTCCTACAATAATAATTAGTCTTCACTAGAAAATATGGTGCAACTAGGGATGATTATATGTTTGTTTAGACCCCTTGGAATCCCTAAACATATGTACCTTCACTTTTTGGTGCTTTTTGGAGAGGTGTGTGCATCAAAAAAACAATTTTGGGCAATAAAAAAGCATGGACATAGATGAAAAGACCTATATGAGAAAGTTCTAGGAATTATTGAGTGGCAGTATCCCTATACCTTGAGGTTGGGAATATCTTAACCCCATAGGAAATACTAATATCTTAGCTAGTTATGAACAAGAAAAACAAAACAAGGTTTTGGTGTGTTCCGGAAAACCTCACAGTTGCATAAGAAACCCTACAACAACATTTTGGGTAATTATGTGGAAAATACAACCATAAAACCTCCACTGTTGGTCATGTTTTTCCCCAAATCAATAGATTCTTCACCATTATGGGCAATCATAATTACCCAACAAAGGTCTTTAACTAAGAGTGTAGACTAGTAAAGGAAGTCTATTTGAGACTTTGTGAAAACTACATGAACGAAAACTTTCTTTTCTAGAAAATAATGCAACATGTAATTAGTGGAAAGTATAAATGAAAAATAATAAACAAACAATTATTTTGTCTAAGAGATAATGGAACTTGGATTTAAGAAAAATCTAGAATTTCTTGAAGATCCTAAGATAAATCTAGAATTTCTTGAATATGCTAGGAATTGGCTCTCAAACCCTAACTATCATTGGATGTTAGTAAGATCTTTATTATGATCCTTAATTGACCCCATTTAATAAGACACTAGACTCCAATCCCTTCATCACCATTATCTTTTACTTTCATGAAAAAACTTGTTTTGCTAGGGTTACTCTTCAAATTCATCAAGAGCTTCATTACTAAACCCTAGTAATCCTATTTAGGGACTCCTTTGATCTAGAGAATAGCTAACTTAAATAACAAAAGAGGGTTAGGTGTGGTGAAATTGATGTCCCTCTTATTTATCCATAATCCATCATTGGTTTTAGGGCTCTCGATCTCAATATGTTGGTTTGTGTGGTACGAATTTGGTACCATTGTCAAGGATAAATCCCATCTCCCATATATGTAGTCTTGTTAGGTATGACACCCGTGAGTGCAGAATTTTGAAAATCCTTTTCTCATATGGTGACTCCATGAACAAACAAAGCCCCTGTCCTTGAATATTTTTCAAGACTTGTTGATTGTATGGGGAAACAAGAAACAATGTGAAGTAAATTGAAGATTCACCTTGGTGACTCCACAGTTTGGAAAAAGTATGAAAATTATGTGTGGATTTCAGATTTCGTTTTTAGGGTTGAGGACTTGAAGAAATATGGCATATTGGGAGTTCCATGAGGTTTATCCTTCTCTTGATGTTATGGAAATTCCAAGGTATCCAAATAATATCCCTTCAAAATGAGAATATCATGTTTTAAATTTTCATGCGGATATTCATCAAGCTCCTCGTTATCTTCATTTATGGATGCTATATGTGAAATCTCAAAGTTTTGCATGAAGGTTTTTTGATGAAGATATTTGCATATTCCTTTGCAAAGGGATGCAAAATTTCAGGTTAATAAATTGTAGTAAGGTTTCCTATTTTGAAAATTTCTTTCAAGAGCTTCATGAGCAATAGGAAGCTAGTTATGTGAAAGAATAAAGTGTTAAAAATCTAAAAGATTCTTACCAAATCACAAAATAAATTATCCAATACTTTATGCTTGAATATGAAAGAGACCCTTTCGATGCTCTTTTGGAACAAATCAAAACACATGAGGAGAGATTTGTCTCCTTGACTAAATCCATCTAAGAAAATCTTGGCATAGGAGGAGCCAATGAAGAAGTGCATGAAAGGATCCTTGTTGAAAGCACTGACATACCTTGTCATCAAGAATAACCTATTCCTATTTAAGACATCATTGAAGATAAATAAGGGCATGTTCCTAGCCATGGGGACTCCTTTGAATCTCAAGCAATGAATAAGAGCCCATGTGTGTTGAAGAGGTACCTTGCAACTCCATCATCCTTCATGAAGAAGTTCTTGAAGGAGGCCTCAAACAAGATCAATAAGAAGAGCATGTGCAAGGGGCCCTTGCAAGTATTGGTGTTGAAAACCTAGTTGGTAAAGACACTTATTCCACTCACCATGAAGGTGAGGGTTTGGAGAGTTTTGCTTCTCAAATTTTGAAATTGTTGAAATGTCTTTTAATGATTTGAGACAATAAATGATGGGGTCAAACCCTTATATGATCATACGATAGATGATATTTTTAATATTATGGATGATATTTTCCTATAAGTAAAGCATGCTTGTAATGAAGATTCTTGAAGATAGTTTGGAGATCCTATTTATGACACTTCTAGTGTTGAAAGTGATGAATATTTTCAACCATATCAACATGCTAGTACTGCAGATTTGGAGTAGCATGAGAGGATTTTTTATGTAGATTTGGGGAATCCTTCTGTCCCCTCTTTTGGGGCAGAATTAGTTGATCATTTCTAGCCATCTTCTTTAGATATTATTGCATATTTGGAGTAGAAAGATGATGTCTTATTTGCAAGTTTGAAAAAAAATTGTTTTCTTTCTTCAAGGGTAGGTTTGGGATAGGTTTGTTTGCCCTCTTCTAGGGAAAATAAGGGTCATCATTCCCAGCCATGTTTTCCAGAGAGTGATGTTGATTTTAATGATGCTTTGGGGCAGAAAGAAGGTATTGTTTATGCAGGTTTTGATAGGAATTTTCAGCCATATCCTTCAATAATCAATGCTGGTTGTTATCTTGATTTGGGGCAGAAAAAGGGTGTTATTATTATAGGTTTTGGGCAGAGCATTGTACTCCCTCTCCTAGTGTGTATTTTGAGCAATTCTTGCAGAGATATTTCCAGCAATGTAATGCTTTTGTTCATGCTGATTTGCATTGTTTCTTGGGGCTGTTTAGTCATGGATTTTATGCAGAGAATTTCCAGCCACCAAATCAATTTAAAAATGATGAAATAATGAGCAAGAAATCAAAAAATCAGTATGCTTTAGGGGCTAGAAATGGTGCATTCCAATAATAGTTAAAGGTCATAATTTTCCACCCTCTACATCTAAAATTCTGGAATTTGCATGGAGTTTTTCAGCTAATCACTCTTGTTTAGGTGTTGGAAATGAAATGGGGAAGCAAGTTATTTTTATCTTAGGTTTTGATAGTCATTTACAACAATCTACTTGTTACGAAGAGAAACTTCCTATGGCTTGGGGGTACCACAATAGACAGTATGACACGAGAAATCAATTTTTCCCAATATGCAAGAACAGTAAGCAAATCTAACACTAAGAGATATCAAATTGTACCTTATTCCGGATGGTTGAAGTAGATCCCCATTGAGCTTTTCCAATGCAATTGCAATTACAATTTGCTCTCAACAACAACAAACAAAGCAAGCATATATATATATATATATATATAGATATGTGTGTGTGTGTGTGTGTGTGTGTGTGTGTTAGGGTTATTCTAGCATATATAATCGACCATGTATAAGCAATTAAATACATCCATGGATTCAATATTCATATTTAAAATTCACATGAATTAGACAAGAAAATATATTTCTATTAATAAATCCAAGATACAATAGTGACAAAATATGTTAGCACTTCTGTGAACTGTAGAAACTGAGTCCTCCACTTGGGCCTCCACCACTTCAATCCTCCATCTTTTGATAGCAAGCTCACAAAGCAAAGGAAATATTGGGAAGAACACTAAGTGCTCCAAGGGACAATGGGATGCAGAATCAAGTATAAGCAAAGCTAAGGCAATAATGGAATATAGTTTCTTTGCTCTTCAATTTCTCCTCCTTCAATGTATCTAAGGGGTTCCTTATATAGCACTCCAAATAGTTAATGGAGGGTCGAATCTAAGCGTTCTCAAGGAATATGGAAGGCCAAGAGTCAAGTTATTCGGACTCATATGAGAAAAACTCCAAAAATATTTGGACTTATGCACACATCCCGATGTACACGGGTTTGAGGTCAAAAGCCCCGTGTACAAGCAGGTATAGGTTCAAAAGTCGCGTACAGAAATGAACATGTGTTTTTTAGGGATGAACTTAGAACATCAAAGTATAATATAAGTCCAGGGTATCTAAGGAGTCTGCAGAGGGATAGGGAAGGCCATAAATTTGTGATCTACTTGGTGTGGCAAAATCAACTATAATAGATGCCCCATAATGTGTGAGGTCATAGGGGTAACATGATGGATGAAATACATTATAAAATCCATCCTTGAAGTGGAGTCATGAAGACCCAGGTGGAAGAACCAGCCACTCATCAGTATGATACAATGATAAATCTCCGCATGTGAGTGCAAATGTGTAGCAATCCCAGATACATAAGAGTACAATGGCCATGAATCGGCATGATATACAAATTTTCATATGTGTTCATCGCCACATACAATATACAATGGATTAAGATATCTGATATACACTAGAAATACTGGAATCATGATCACGAGAGATGAAATATCATGAATACTGGCATGATCAAGGAGGTATTATATATGGAATGCCACCAAGATAGAAGGTCTTCTATGCAAACTGCTACGAGTACATGTCCTACTATGTGAATAGATGTGTCGAGGTAGAACATAGTAGTCCATCGTTTGATTACCAGTCATTGATGTATACCATTAATATACATGAGATAACCCACCGGTAATCAAAATGGAATCAAGGTACAAAGTGCAATCTACAAAGTGTGAATAGATGTGTTGAGGTTGAACACTTGAAAGAATCCATCGATCAGGGGAAATTGATGTATTCCCAAAACTGTCGATGGATAGAGAACCTGCCACTAATGACTGTAAGTCTCAAGGCACTCAAATGACTCTAGAATCCTATTCCAGAATAAATGATCTGATGTCAATGGAAAAAAAAACTTATGGAAGGAGGGAATTAAGGAATCCCCCATAAACCAACATGAGGTACTCAACAACATAGTATAATGTGGAAGGACTCAACAAACAAGATTTTCATGAACCAGTAATAGTACGAGGAATGATAGGCATGCAAAGTCAAGATAACTGAGGAATGGCTGACTCAGGCTTAATTTCCTTTGAACAAGAGCATAAGGAAAATAGTGACTGAAGGTAGGAAACATGGACTCGATATGTAAATTGGGACATCTCTGTGACATGGGAGGCATCAACAGAGGCTCCATGGTGACTGGAACCATAACCACTCAGTGGATATAAACTCAGAGTAACGAGTACAACTCCTAAATTCAAACTAATAACCCAACCAATGAATGTGATATACAGTGCTCTGTTTGAAGGCGACACGACTCGACCACTACCAAAGATAAACATATTTTCTTGTCTGAATTTTAATGTTTTTTATTTTTATTTTTTTGGACTTTTCAGATATTTTGAAAAGCTTGAAAAAGAATAAAAGTGCTTTATAGTACATATCTAGGAGGAGACAAGTTTACGGACAAGAAATATAGTTCCAAGCAGTGGAACATACATATGCTCAATGCAAGGAAACATGTGAATGATAACGCCACTCAGGGGAAGGTTTCCTCTTGGTAAAGGGGTGATCAAGCTACAAAAGGATATAAAAATGCTATGCTTAGCTAGACATGAGACAAACTCAGGATATATGGCTGATAACTCAAAGTCAAGGAGCCGATGTAAAGCTCAAGAAGGAAAGAAAAACTCATGAAATGCGATTACAACTTGATATGTGACAAGGGAGTCCCATAAATTTCAAGAGGATTATGAAGCTCTTTCTCAAGGACACGGTGGGACTAAAAAGAGACTCTAGAACCTAAAGGAGGTATCTCAGCATGGGAACCAAATGAAAAATAGGACCTAACTAGGGCACCCATGTATAGGAAAGCTCTACCATTCACACAATACCACTTCTAACAGTGGCATGAAGGTTCCGTGATGTCATGGAATGGGTTCGTACCTAAGGTTAAAATGAAACGGTCATAAGGTCATGCAAAATGCAAGTGGATGTGAAATCCTAACCTATATGCCAGTTCGGACATTATACCTATAATAGGCATGAACAGATTAAATACTCGATCAAAACGCGCTCAAAACGGGCCCCTACAACACCATATTAGTCAAAACAGTCCAAAACAGTCCAAAACAAGTTGAAACTATAGAAACTGGGTAAAATTTTCAAAAAACATTTCTATGAAATAGTGAAAAAATAAAAATATTCATACCAATTGAAAATTTTACCCATCATAGTGCATTTCAGCCCACATGAAAATCAGATCTCTTTCTGTGTATAGGGCTGGGTATACGTGGAAAAGACCACGATACCTGCGTACATATGCAGTTGTTTCAAAAATAGTCAGATATAGGGCCGTGAATGATAAATGCAAGTCAAACTCTAATGAAACTTGGAAATCTTTGTGCAATATGGTGCTAGAGTGGAGGGAGCATGAACATGGTAATGTTGAAGAGGCTGTGCAAGCTGATCTCATGGATCAACAAACGTTAAGGGTATGTGGACTATACAAGTTTTGGCGCCTTGGAAGCTTAAGGGAAAATCCATGGCTACTCCAGCTGCTAGTGGATTATTTGGATCCTAACTCATAGACATTTTAGTTAGATGGCATGCCTCTTAGCATTGAAGTTGAGGACATATAATTTATCACAAGATTTTCCCGCAGAGGGGAGGTGGTAAACTTATAGTCTCATGGGCCACGAGGTGGGCTCACTATAGATGAGTATATTTTTGTGTAATGTGTCCCAGATACGGAGAAGGTTGGGAGCCAAATCCCAACAAATGCGATCCAAAATCTTGGGTTGAAAGCCACACTATTGGAATTGGGTAGGATAGAGGGATCACCATATCTCCACCAAGATTCAAGGCCTCTTATGTTCTATGCGATGGAGTGCATGCATCCTACTATATATGACTGGAGTACATCACTGTTGAGCAACATGAAACAACATCTTACTGACTGCAAGATGGGGTGGGTGAGGAACTTCGGTTACAGAAGCATCCTGAGTGATTTCGTTTTCGAGCATGTGTCGAGGCTAAGTCCTAGAGTTAAGATTCCCCCACATAGATTTCGAGATCTAGCTCAGCTACGTTGGGCCATGTCATGTGAAGACTGGGAGGAGGGCGAGTGGCCAACCCCTACCCAACAGACTTCTTTATCTGGTGACGTAGACATATTGTTGCCATAGATGACTATCCCTATGTAGGGATCAACTTCTGTGGAGACCCATACATGCCCATACCACTAGGCCCTGCATATGGAGAGATAGGTAATGAATATCGACTCCACCTTCATTTTTTGAGTTATTATTTTTGTTGGATAATAACTCCCAATTCAATTCTATTCCATTGCTAATGCATACATTTATACATTTCATCTGGTGGTTGAGATTCATCTTCTGACCAGCCTTTTCACCTTCCTATGTAACTATTCATATTCCTATTATGTACACTAACCTATAATCCTGACGGATTATATTCCAACAATCCCCCCCTTAATCCGAAGGGGTGTTAATAAGTCCGAGCATGTTTCTGAATCTTTCAAACTTTTCTCGTCCAAGTGCTTTGGTGAAGATGTATGCAACTTGATCATTTGTGGAACAATGTCAAAGATGAACTGTCTTGTCCTCTACATGATGTCGAATCAAATGATACTTTGTGTTGATGTGTTTGGTTCGATCATGGAATCTGGGATTCTTAGCCAGATTGATGGTAGAAGTATTGTCGATCAATAATGGAGTGGATTTCTCTTGTTTTTCTTGCAAATATTCAAGTATCTTCCTGAGCCATACTATTTCTTTCATTTCTTCAGCTGCAGCCACATATTCTGCTTCTATTGTTGAATCTGTCAGAACTGACTATTTGCGTGATCTCCATGAGACAGCTGCTGATCCAAGACTCATAGTGTATCCAAAAGTTGATACTCCTGTCTCCTTATCGCCATCAAAATATGAGTCTGAGT
>LPNX011007273.1:306314-443081 GCA_001517045.1 Pseudotsuga menziesii
TGATCATCTACGTACACCACAAGATACACAACAGATCTTCCAACTTTCTTTATAAATAGTGTTGCATCATCAAGATCAAAATGTTCAAAATTTAACTTCAAAATATGCTCGGTTAATTTTTCATACCATGCGCGAGGCGCTTGTTTTAGGCCATACAAGGATTTGACAAGCTTGCATACCTTATGTTATTTTCCTTTCACAACAAAGCCTTCTGGTTGAGACATGAAGACATTCTCTTTCAAGTCTCCATTCAAGAAATCAGTCTTCACATCCATCTGATGAACTTTCCACCCATTCTGAGAAGCTAAAGAGAGTAAGGTACAGATGGTAGCCCATTTTGCTGTAGGAGAGAACGTTTCTTCATAGTCAATTCCTTCCTTCTGTGCATAGCCTTTTGCTACAAGCCTCGCTTCGTGCTTTTCAAGTGAGCCATCTGATCTATATTTTTTCTTGTACACCCACTTGTAGCCAATTGGTTTGGTTCCAACTGGAGGGTCAACCAGCTTCCAAGTTCCATTCTTCATGAGTGCATCATACTCATTCTGCATAGCTTCTTTCCACTCAACTCGAGTAGAAGCTTATTCAAAGGAAGTTGGTTCAAATTTAGCAGATAAATTAAATTCACAATAAAATGATACATCCATGTCATCACCTGAATTATCTGCTTCTCCTCCATATTCATGTCTTTTTTAACTTCTCGTTCCTGTCTTTCCAACTTCATCTGGATGGACATTTTCAAGTGTCTTTGTGGCCCATTTAGGAATCTTCCGTGATGGTCCTGGTTGATCAGCTGGTGGTGCTTCATCATTGATTGAGAGTCTTCCAATTCTCTCAATCACATCATCCAGTTGAACCTCTTGTTCAGGTGAAGTAGCAGGAACTTCTTCATGTGGGGGAGTTGGTGCTTCATATGGAAATTCCAAAGGTTGATCTAGAACAGGAATCCCCCCTTCAAGGTTTGGAATTTCATATTCATTTTCAGAATATTTCTTTGGATGAGGATATTTTTCCAAATGATCAAGCTATCTCTCAATGGACTGGTCATTTTTATTAGTTTCAAGAAAAATGACATCTTTGGAAATAACAAAATTCTTGTTTACCTCATCATACAGATGGTATGCCTTGGAGTTTTCTTCGTACCCCAGGAAAATACATTTTCTACTTCAAGCACCAAGCTTGTTTCTTTGCTCCTTTGGAATCAAGGCATAACAGGTGGAACCAAAAACTCTAAGATGCCTGACTGAAGGGAGATGGCCAAACCACATTTCATGTGGAGTCTTGTTATCAATATCATTTGAGGGACTTCTATTTCTCAAATAGGATGCACATTTTACTGCATCACCCCAAAACATTAGTTTTACATTCTTGAAAAACATCATTGAGCGTACCATATTCATTATGGTTCTGTTCATTCTTTCTGCTACACCATTTTGTTGAGGATTTTAGGGAACTGTAGTCTGATGTGCAATTCCATGTTGGCGAAAATAATATTCAAAAGCATTTGAAGTGTATTCTTTCCCATTGTCAGTATGAAGTGTACCAATTTTAGATTGTGCTTATTTTTCTATCAATGCATGAAAGTCTTTGAATGTTTGAAATGCTTATGATTTTGTCTTTAAAGAGTAAATCTAGCACATTCTTGAGTAGTCATCAACAAAGGTCATAAAATATTTATTCCCATTAGCAGAAGGAGTTGGCATTGGGCCACATAAATCAGAATGCACTAATTCTAATTTCCTACTTGCTCTAAAATTAGATTCATGGAATGGAAGCTTACCGTGTTTCCCTAATATACATGCATCACAATTGCTCTTCTCTTTGGGAATGGTGGGCAAACCAAATACACCATTGTTTCTCAACAAACGAAGAATGTTATAATTCAAATGACCAAATCTTGCATGCCACAATAAACTTGATGACACATTACCTTCTCCATGCTGAGAGAAGTAGGCATATTTCTGAACTCTTGCAGATGAACCCTTTAGCTTTAGCAGCTTCCCATCTTCGTATCCAGTCATGATGACTTGGTTGTCAGAGGACTTTCTTATTTCTACGATTCCATCAAACATGTGGATGGAATGGCCTTGCTGTCGAATCTCCACCAAGGACAGCAGGCTTCTCTGCAACTCTGGAAGATAAAGAACATTCTTCAACAAGAAATCAGGGAATCCAGGCATCTTCAGCCGAATGGTGCCCATTCCCTTTGGTTTAAGAATTGACTTATCTACAAAGTAAACTATGCCATTTATTGTTTCATTAAGTTCTTCAAAACAGTCTTTTCTAAAAGTCGTATGTGATGTTGCACCAGTATCAAGTAGCCAACAATCTTTGTAAGATGAAAGTGAAGTCATTTCATTAATACCAAGATTACAATGAGCAACAATACAATGAGCAGAATCTGAAGATTTACTACCATCTTCATTTTTATTGTCATCTTTCTTTTGGTTATGTCTATCTTTGATGGAGTCCCACGAATCCCAACACTGATCTGTTGTGTGTCCAGTCTTTCCACAACGCTTGCACTTCAAATATGATCTTTTTCTGGAGTTGTTTCTACCTCCTCTACCTTTGAAGTTTCTTCTTCCTTTGCCTCTCTCTTTGCCAGAGAGAGTGGCACCAACTACAGATGCTATAGATTGCATATTCTGTGATGAATCTGCAACTAAAACAATAGGAGAAAAGAAGAAAGAGTAAAGGTGTAGGTCTAAGTCTCTGCCACCTTCCTCAAGCTTTACAACAATGTATCAGTATCAAAAATCAATGTAGCTCTATCGTAATCTTTACACAGTACTCAACGATACTCCAATTGCACTAGCATTCAACGTATCTGAGTTTATGCACTGGAAACAATAGTGAAAGAAGTAGGTCTAAGTCTCTACTAATTTTTACAATACATTCTATGTAGAATAACAACTACACTAACTAGAAACAATGTCTTCAATGAGCTCTCTTTACTATGTAGGTCTATGTTTATACCATAGTATTTACATTAATCTAAGACAATTCTGCAACAGCACAACTTATATGGCAGTGCACAAACTTCTCAATTTGCAACAATACACAACCTTCAAAAAATGTATAGCAAAAATATCGAGCTTCACTCACACATTGAATACACAGCACAGACTGGGTTTTGAGGAGATTGCAGTCTCAAACTAGATCACAACAAACTTTGTGATTGGTCTGAGATCTCAAATGGAGGTGGTTGCAGCTTCCAAGAGTGGTCTCAGCTCTCAACGTGAACATAACTTCAAATACACCTCAATCATAACTTAGACAACAACCCGTATCATACTTCATACACAACAGTCACAACATTCATGACTTATATAGCATTCATGGGCCTCTTTCATTCAACACAAATGAAAATGTTTGCAGAAATTACCATTCAAACTCGATGCACAAAATTAGGGCAAAATTAGGTTTTGTGTAGCCCAACGGTCACAAACAATTACAGCTCCAACAGTTTACCTCCATGCAGTATTATGAAAGCGTGAATCTTCACCAATGATTATCAGTCTTCAAAGCAAATAAATATGTGCGAGCTGTGTTCATCGCACAGTCTTCTCACCGGTCTTCAACAAACATTCAACACCAATGTGTCTTCAACTCTCATGCTCTTCACGCAGGCAGCCCCCACGACTCCTCCAATGCTGGCATTTCCGATAACGTCAATCCTCCCATCGTTCTCCAACCGGTCATCAAGGAGGGCAGCTCACCTCCACGCCACAGAGAAATCTACAAATCCCTAGATACTCATGTTGGTTTGCATGGGACAAAATTCACAGCACTGAACGAATATTTCTAATGGAGTTCTTTGATGAGAAATCCGCTGCAAAGACCCCAAAGTATACAAGGAGTACAAAGACTTTATCATCAATAGATACCGGGAAAATCCGCACAAGAGGATCAATTTTATGGAGGTCAGGAAAATGCTGGTGGGGGACGTTAATTCGATAAGAAGGGTTGAGCTAGGGTTCACACTTCAAATTCAATGCAACTTCAATCAATATATTAATGCACAAGCAATGAAATTACATGCAGTTCTTCAATGCACACTACAAAACCTTCATTCGTTCAAGCTTCACTTAAATGCAGTAATATTGATACCAAAATAATTTACAGCAACCATAATCAATAGTTACAGGCCTCTCATCAACACAGAAACGCTTCACACTTCACTTAATGGTGTGAATATTTCGAGCTATACGTTCTCTTGTAGGTTAGCTCCTATTCATATCACAATTTTGCAACTATGTCCCTCTCATTGAGGACGGAGTTAAAACTAAAAACAGCAAAGCCAATGATCACCTATCAAACAACTGATAATTTACCCTTCAAACCCAATTGTTCAACTAAAGAGAGTCTGAAAACCCTAATGGCCCTGAAGCTAAGGACCTGCAGGTCCCGCCATGATTAGGGTAAATATTTCACACAATAAACCGTCAATACAAAGCCTTCAAAATCACAGGAACTTATTGAAAACAACCAAGGACACACTGCCCAAATTTACATGATCGACTTCGTAAAACCCTATAGACAAAAATATTTATTTGGAATACTCAGCCATGCCGTAGAATGGATTCAACCAGGATAATCGCATCAAAATGAGAACGCTATACTCATAGCAGAGTGAGACCAAGCCCATTCCTCAATGCAGTTCTGGAACTGTAATGCATACAATGAATGTATGCAGGCTGGCAGGAGAAATGCTGGGATGTAGACTGACAAAGGTTAGAACGGAGGTCTGGCAGGAAAAATTCCAGGACTGAAATGCAGCCAGGAGTTATGGCAGGTGGTGCTCTGATACAACTGTTGGATAATAACTCCTGATTCAATTCTATTCCATTGCTAATGCATACATTTATACATTTCATCTGGCGGTTGAGATTCATCTTCTGACCATAATTTTCACCTTCCTATGTAACTATTCATATTCCTATTATGTAGACTAATGTATATACCTGACGGATTATATTCCAACAATTTTTTTTTGTATTTTTTGATATATTGAAGCAAAAAAGACATTTTTTTGGTGCAGTGACATATAGTGATACTCTGTGATGTACATGCAGATGTGGGACCACAATGGCTAGATGGTTTCCCTCGTCATCGATGCAGGGGAAGAGGAGATTAGATCATGGGTGTGGATGTGGAGCATACACTCCAAAGCATCCACATAAACTTCATTCATTTGATACATAGGGCTCCCATGGCGCAAGTCAAGGATTTTCCTGATGTCATGCAGTGCCAGGTGGTTGGAGTACCATGGGAATGGGTTCATTTATTTCGATGGATAGCTAGAGTTGTAGTGTACTACCATGATCAACACCCTCCTCCCCCATAGGATTAGAGGCTGGGGTGTATATTTTTTGTATGACTGTGTAGTATTTTGGTGGCTCGAAAGCCCCATTTTTGTATATGACACTTATGTATTATGACACCACATTTTTGGACATATATTTTAATGAAAAATACGTATGATGATTGATTATTATTTTATTTGCATGTGTAAATGTGTTTTGAATGCTTATGGTCTATGAAAAAAATTCCAATCTAGTACATAGTCAGCATATGAATCAACAACTTGATTAAAATGTCATGTAATATGAATGTATGTTATGTTCTCAAATTTATGCTCAGGAAACCTGACACACAAGAACCTTTGTAATGAAGTCGGATCCCTAACATGAGACAAGCCATTGAGCTGTGAAACCACTAACTGTGAATCAAGACAGACCTCAAGAGAGTGAACACCATGTGAAATGGCATCACGCAATAACTCGATAACGGCACTATACTCTGCAACAATTTTCGATTAAGGCCGTAAACAAACCCCTCCTGAAGACAACACTTGACCCATAGGAGTATAAATCACCCAAGAAACCGAAGTTGATTTTTTAGTGTGGAGGATAGAACCATTAACAAATCCTAGATGAACTGAAGACTATATCAACTTCTTCCAGAACAAAAAAAATCTATTCAATAAAATCGATCACCACAGGTAGACCAAAACTACGCTATGAAAAATGTATAATAATATACAACAAGTCAGCCTCGGCTGAAAATCATGCATAGTACTTTTTAAGATAGAGCCCATTTCTAGGCTCTGCTAAGGCTATCCCTTCATAATCGACTAACTTATAGGCACCTTTCTCTAATACACGCTTGACAACATAAGGGCCATGCCACATGGGATTAAACTTTCCTACCCCCAAGGGTTCCTTAGCTTGGTCCCACAAGAGAACCAAGCCACCTTTACTAAACCTCCTAGGACAAACAAAATTATTGTATTGGAACTTAACGCGATGCTTGCTAATCTCAAGAGACACTAAAGCACCTTGACGCTGCTCATCAAGCTGCTCCAAGTCGACCAAACTCTTTTCCAATGTGGAAGTGTCTGGTAAATGCTCCACGAATAGCTTCAAAGAAGGGATTTCGCACTCAACTGGTAAAATAGACTCCACCCCATGCACAAGATGAGAAGGAGAAAAATTAGTGGCAGTCTTAACCATGGTTTGATAGGCCCACAAAGCAGAATATAACATGATGTGCCAATTGGTCTTGCTTTCTGCGATGATTCGTTGGAGAATGGACTCAAGTGACTTGTTCATGTTAGAATTTGAATTCCATTTAGATATTCAAGCAAAGAGTTCTGATAATGTTGTAGCAATTGAATGGAGAATGAAAATACAAATCCAACAAGAAAAACCACACAGGAAATGGACAAGTATTGCTTAGGAATTTATAATATATTCATCATAATCATATCCGGTGTTACAATGTAGTATACATAGGTAGAATTCAAATGCATGAGTAATTAATTCGAATCCTCAAAGTGAATAAGACTGTATCTAACTGAATCTCTAACTGAAGGTCTCCCGATCAATATTGGAGTCCAAATAGACAACTCCTCGATGACCAATAACTCCAAGAAGCAGTAACAACTAGTTAACTCAGTGCAATTGAGAGTGAGGTAGGTAGGAAAAGTGCTCCTCCCCATGCAACCATGCATTATCCATGCATTAGTAGCATGATATTAACTAACTATGAAGTAATTTATTATAACTGAGGGATAACTAAGACTAACTATTACTAAAACCAGTTAACTGAAGTAGGTTGGTGCCGAGACTCCCAGTGGCTCCTAAAATATAGGTATTGGTCTAGGAGGTAACCTAACTGATGCATGCACATGCAGTAAGTGGAATTTATCCTCTAGTAGTGTTCCCCACACTTCAATGACTAGTACATGTGTCCCAATTGGGCCAAGTGGACCCAATTGTACTAGTGGACCCAATTAATTAAATTTAAGGTTCCTAAGTTAGGCAATTATTAATCTAATAGAAAGTATGAACAAGGGAAGATTAATAATCCTAAAACCCCCCCTAAATCTTAACTTGGACAACTGTGGACCCTAGTAACAATACCATAGGTCACCAAATATACAATCTAAGAGACATAATACAAATGAGGTAGGAAAACCTCTTGGGAAAACCCCCTCAACATAGGAACTGAGAATCAAACCCTAATGCCCAAAAGAGACCTGAGAAAGGAAAATCTCTTTTCAGTAAAAGACTTGGTAAAAATATCTGCAATATCATCCTCTATCGGCCATAGTGTAGTGTGATGGTTCTGTCATGCACCTATTCCCAAATGTAGTGCATGTGAACTTCGATGTGATTTGTCCTATGCTTCTGAACATGATCACTGGAGATCTTGATTGTACTCTGGTTGTCACAATAAAGGTCTACTGTAGGTGAAGTCTGAATCCCAAACTATGTCAATATTCCATGTAGCCAAACTTCTTGAATAGGTGCATTCACATCCCCCCGATACTCTACTTTAATTAAAGAAAGTGCAAGGATTTCTTGCTTCTTGCTGGACCAACAAATTGGCCCAGATCCAATCACGAATACAAAAACCGAGGTGGATTTCCTATCATTTCCATCTCCTGCCCAGTATGAGTTTTTAAATCTTGTGAGATCCAGCTGTGCTCCAACAACATAGTGGATCCCATAATCAATAGTACCCTACACATAGTGCAAGATCCTATTTGTTTCCTTCCAGTACAGCTCATGTGGCTCCTACATATTTATGGCAGCAGCACTCACAAAGTAGGATATGTCTGTTCTCGAATGAGTGAGATACATAAGGCTTCCAATGATCTATTTGTAGAGAGTGTTTTCTACCAAAGGTGTGGAACCACCTTCTTCAAGCCTGATGCCTGATAAGAAAGGGAAAGGGGTTTCCTTGCAATCCTCCATGTGGAACCTCTTAAGCATGTCTAATGAATACTTGGACTGTGAGATCATGATTCCCGAAGTATTTTAACTTACTTCAAGACCAATGAACTGTCTTAACAATCCTAAGTCAGTCATAGAAATTATTTATTAAGAGCAGACTTGATGCTTCTCAATCCAGCAGTAGATCTGCTAGTAACGAGCAAGTCATCCACATACAATACAACTAGAAGCAAGAACCCCTCCTTCTTCTTCATGTAGACATTGCAATTAGATTTGCACCTTTCAAACTTCTAAGAGATGAGGAAGGAATCCATCTTGGAGTACCATGCCCTTGGGGATTTTTTGAGTCCATACAGTGATTTCCTCAGTCTGCATACTAAGGAAGGATCATCAATAAACCCCTCAGGTTGTTTCATATAGATCTGCTCCACCAAATCACCATGGAGAAAGGAAATCTTGACATCCATGTGGTGTAATTCCCATCTCTTGGAAGCAACAATGGCCAATACTATCTTGATGGAGTCCATTGCTACTGGAGCAAATGTCTCATTGTAGTCCAAGCCTTGGACCTCAGAATATCCTTTTTCCACCAACCAAGCCTTGTACTTGGTTGTGGTCCCATCAACAGCTATTTTGGTTTTGTAGATCCATTTGCATTGTACCAGCTTCCTTCCTCGAGGTAAAGAGAAAAGTTCCCAGGTCTGGTTATCATGTAGTGAATCAAACTCCTCATCCATGGCTTCCTACCATCTAGGATCATGGAAAGCCTCCCTAAAGGATTGACGATCTAACCCAAGAATCATAAGGCACCTTTTAATAAGAAGAGGATCTATGTGAGACAATGCTACACTCTCCTTCCGATACTAGGACCTCGTTCTTCTTTTGTTATCTGGATCCCCAGCACCATCTATAGTTGCTTCTATGACCTCCTTAGCCCATTTAGGTTGCTGGGGTGAGGTAGATTTCAGATCTGGATCTAGATCCATTTGAGTTCTAATCTCAATGTTTAGATCATGATGGGATGACTCCTCATCTGAATCTGAATCAGAAATGCCAGGATTTAAAACTGGAACTACAATAGGAAGTCAAGGAATGTTTATACCTTGATCAGCTTCAAATGGAAGATGAGATGATGCTAGAACTGAGAATGCATGAAGTGAGAGAAATAGTATGCCTTGGAGGCATGATCAGCAATCCCTTTCACTACAATCTCCCCAGTTGAGATATTGGTGATCTCTACTGAGTCAGGTCCAAACAATACTTGCTTTGGTGAGCTAGTATGAGTCATCTGATAAATAGATAGCATATTAGCTGCAAGTGAGGGCACATATAGGAAATCTATGAACACACCATGCTTCACTCTGATGGTGCCCTTCCTTTCCATGGGGATTTAGGAATCATATCCCATGTGAATGGTGGGCCCTTCTTTGACAATGAGAGTGGAGAAGAGATCCTTGGAGGAAACCATGTGGTTGGAGGCTCCAGAAGCAATCAAATAGATTGTAGACTGAGGTAGTCCTACTTTCAAAGCATGACATCTTTCATGTCCATTATTAGACTATTTTTCTCTTTGAATGTTATGCTTCTTGAGAAGAGAAAACAATTCATCAAGTTCTTTCCTCATACAATGATCTTCAAGGTGACACCCTTTTCATAGTAGGGACATAATGTTTTCCCAAATTTCTTCTTCTTAGAGCCAGAGGCCCTTTCGGAAGCTTGCTGATTTTGTTTAGGCTTCGAATCAGCTGCCTTTGGTTCCTTCTTCTTTTATTTCCCTTTTTCTTGCGCTTTGGAAGAGTCAGTAACCAAGAGAGCTTGATCTTTGTAGGTCTGGATGACTCCCATTCGAATCAATTTGTTTTGCGCTTTAATTAAGGACTCAGAAAATGAATCTAAAGAAGGAAGTTTCCAATTAGGAAAACTTTCCCTCTTGGAATGAAACATAGGGACATAGAAAAACTACTCAGGACCTAGTTTGCTGAGTATTTAAAGGACATTCTGGTCATCCTTTCGCTCTATCCCACATTGTCTACATTATAACACTAGAGACTTGAATTTGGAGAATAATTGCTCAATAGTCTCGAAACTACTGGGATGTAAAGATACCAACTCATTCTCTAGAATGTGTCCCCAAAGCTCATCTTGTTTTTTAAGCAAGATATCAAGCTTCTCCCAGACTTCTCTAGGAGTCCTCAATCCTTCTAGATGAAAGAGGAGATATCTGGAAATATAAGGACATAAGTACTCGAATGCTTCATCACAATGGATTAGGAACTTGTTCCACTCTACCAGTTGATGAGGCTCATCCTGCCATCCATATATGATCCCATGGTAGCCATGCTTGTGCAAGTCCAGCTGCATATCAATCCTCTAATCAAGGTAATTGGAAGTTGTGAGGATCCGTGGCTCAGGAGTTTGAGAACTCATAATTGCTCCGGCAGGGAGATTGCAAATACTTCTTTCAATCTACGTAACACCTGTCAATCTCACTGCAAATAACACTAAAACATAATAATTGTTAGAATCATGTTTTTCCTCTAGACATGAACATGTTTTCAAGGTCCTTCATGCCCTCTCCATTGCTCTGAATGAATCGAGAGCTAGCGAATTTTCATAGGGGACTTTTGTTGAAACCCAGATGCTTCTGATGTTCAATGAGGAGAAACAAGCATGAAACCTACCTGAGAAGGCTCTGATACCATGTTAGAATTTGAATGTCATTTAGATATTTAGGTAAATAATTCTGATAATGTTGCAGCAATTCAATGGAGAATGAAAATGCAAATCCAACAAGACAAACCACATAGGAAATGGACAAGTATTGCTCAGGAATTTACAGTATATTCATCATAATCACATACAGTGTTACAATGTAGTATACATAGGTAGAATTTGAATGCATGAGTAATGAATTTGAATCCTCCAAGTGGATAAGACTGTGTCTAACTGAATCTCTAACTAAAGGTCTCCCAACCAATATCGGATTCCAAATAGACAACTCGCTAATGACCAATAAATCCAACAAGCAATAACAACTAGTTAACTCAATGCAACTTAGAGTGAGGTAGGTAGGAAAAGCGCTCCTCCCCATGCAACCATGCATTATGCATGCATTAATAGAACTAGATTAATTGACTGTGAAGTAACTGATTGTAACTAAGGGATAACTAAGAATAACTAGTACTACCACCAATTAACTGAAGTAGGTTGGTGTCGGGACTCCGAGTGGCTCCTAAAATGTAGAGATTGGTCTAGGAGGTACCCTAACTAATGCATGTACATGCAGTAAGTGGTAGTTATCCCCACACTTTAATGACTAGTACATGTGTCCCAATTAGGCCAAGTGGACCCAATTAATAAATTTTAAGGTTCCTACGTTAGGCAATAATTAATCTAATATAAAGTATGAACAAGGGAGGATTAATAATCCTAATGGTTCAGTCCTTCAACATGTCCATTCACTTGAGGATAGTAAGAAGAGGAGTGCTCTTGCTTATATACTAACTTCGAAGAAAACTATTCCATCATTTTGTTCTAAAAGTGTATGTCAGCGATAATGTCCCTAGGAATGCCAAACTAGGTGATAATCTGGTTGAATACAAAATGTGCGGTTGTCTCACTGTCAAATTTAACTCTAGGCATAGGCTCTGCCCATTTCATGAAATAGTTAACAGCCACAATAATATGATCGTTCCCCCCCAGCGAAAGCTGGGTTGCAATCCATAAAATTGTCCCCCAACTTGGTGAACGGACCAGCGGTGATATTCGGATGCAAAGGGGCGGAGTGAGAACACATATTCCATTCAAACACCTAGAAAGGGTGGCACCTCTTGACTGCATTAATGCAATCTTTAAATATGGATGGAAAAAAATACCCTACTCTCAATATTTTTTGGGCTGTAGAAAGCCCAGATAAATGACCACCACATGCCCCTCCATGGAAATCATTCAACACAACCTCAGCTTCATCATGAGTTAAGCAACGACGTAAAATGGAATCAACCCCATGACATTACAAAGTGTTATCCACAATGAAGTAATTATTTGATACAGGACGTAGTCATCGTTGCTCATCCCGTGAGAGGTGAGAAGGAACCTTCAAAGTTTGTAAGTAGACAATGATGTTCCCATACCAAGGGTCAGTAGTCAAGATGAGAAATAGGTCTTCATCAACGAACGAGTCCTCATAAACTTCTCCTTCATCCAAAGTCAAAAAATTAGAGATAAGCTCAGCAAAAATAAATGACTTCTTCGACCTTGTCAAAACAAATTCGAGGTCAAAATATTGCATTATCACAATCCACTTATTGTATTTTCCCCTTATCCTCTTTTGAGTGAGGATGAACTGAAATGGATTAATTTGAGCTACAACAAAAGTTTGGTGAAGAAGGATGTAATGTATTAGACATTGAACTGCATGGATGGTACCTAAGTCCAACTTCTCAACATGGGTATAACGAAGCTTTGCATCAACAAGGTTTTGGCTAAGATAGTAGATGACATTCTCCTGAAGCTCCTCATCCTCTTGAACCAACACCATGCCAATAATCTCTTGAACCAATACCATGCCAATCATCCGCATGAGGATTTAACTGTATTTGATAACGATAACATCTTTCGAAAACCAAATGTAAATGATAAGGATGATGCACCCTCAAGCGAGAGTGAGAAGATAATTCATCCAAATACACTTCAATGATATTTTTAAGGCCGTGAAAGGAAAAGGTTATGGCCCGTTGAAACGTAGCTTCATTGTTTTTGAGGCCGAAGGGCATCTTCCAGTACGCAAACATTCCCCAAGGACAAATAAAAGCAGTCTTGTGTTAGTCCTCTGGTTTAATTTGGATTTGATTATACCCAGAGAAGCCATCTATAAAGGAGTAAACTTCTCTCCCCACACAATCATCCAAGATTTGGTCAATAAATGGTGTAGGTAAATTATCCTTAGGACAAGCTCGATTTAAATCTCTAAAATCAATGCATACTCGGATCGTTCCCTGCTTCTTATCCACCGGAATGGGATTTGACATCCACTTTGTCAAGGGAATGTTATAGATGAGTCCAGCTTTGAGTAACTTCTCTATCTCTAGCTTAATCACGTGCGCTTTCCTAGGATTCATAGCTCACAAACGTTATTGAACAAGCTTAGCATCCGGATAGGTTTTGATTTCATGTTCAACAATGCAAGGGTAAATTCCTAGTGTTTCTTGATATGAACAAGCGAACACATCTCAAAATTATTTAAATAGCTTAGTGTAATCTTTAATCTCATCGAGGGAACAATCCGCCCCAATGTACACATTTTCAATCTTGCAGGAATGCAAGAAATATTGATAGGTATGATTGGTGAAAAGTTAGCCATGTTCCCTTCAGTATACTTGCTAGGAGAGTGTAATGGGACCACGGGCCTACCAATTCTCTCACTAAATATTTCCTTAAAGACATCACGCTCAAGATTATCAAGCTTAGGGAGGAAATAAGATCTATGATGCAACTCTCCCCAAGGTTTTTCTAATCTAGACATAGCCTCAAGAATAGCCTCATCTAATGGAAAGATGTCATCGAAGAAGTCATGTGAGTGAAATGATGACACTTCCCAAGAAGAAAATGCATAAGGGTCCTCCTCTTCCATATGCGAAGAGGAAGGACTAGACTCTACAACCGAATCAAGATTAGCTTGATCAGCCACCATGGTTTTAGGCAAGGGCATGTCTGTCTCAGCAGGTATAGACACTTCCCTTGAAGTACTCAAAGAAGGGAGAGTCCAAGGATCCTCCATATGTGAAGTGAAAAAAGGAACCGAACTCAATGATGTTGAAGCCTTATCGAGACTAGAAACAATCATAAAAATGGGCGCAGCACAACTAACAATTCCCATAAGCGAAGGATACATGCCTACCCCAATATTCTTAGTTGTTGGTTGAGAATGATCAATAACTAGGATTGAATATCCTGATGATGCTTTTGAACTAGAATTATCAAAGGATATTTGATTGACCGTCACAAACTTCCCATCCAAAGGAAACCAAAAAACCCAGAAGAGTGACGATGCAACCACTTGCATATTGTAAATCTAGTTCTTACCCAATAAAAGGTTATAGTCAAGAGAAGCATCAACCACCTCAACCTCAATTGAAATGGTATTCCCTCCCAATTGAAACTTAAGGGAAGGAATAATTTTGTGCGGTCAAAACGATCTTCCATCAAAGGAAGTTAAGATGTTTCCTAACTTAGACAATGCAGGAGAACCCAATGCGTTACACCATGACAAAGACATCACGGAAGTCGCAGCTCCCTCATCAATCATTGTGTGCTTGATGGTGTTGTTTAGACACTCTACATGCACATAAAGAGACACATAGTAAGGCAATTGAGGCTAGACTCCATGAGTTTCAAATTTGATTACAGAAGGAGAGCTTCCATCAACCACCCCAAGAGCAGAAAACAAGGCTTTCCTTTGCGGAGGACAAGTCTGAAGAACTTATAATGCAAACATCGCACAAGGAGTCTATCCCAAATCCTCAACGATAGAATATTTTTGGGTGGCTCAGGAATTAGGATTGTTCCCCGAGTGCTTCAAGAATCCCTTAGGAATGCGAGGCGGAGCTTTAGGATTATCACTAGGTTTCTCAATATGAAAAGGGCTCTCATGTAGAGTGGGTTCTTTTCCTAGGTCGGAGTGTGGCATACCATAATCTTTAGAATGAGTCACAACATTTGTAGCATTCACCATGTTAATGCAACCATGGCCACTAGCAATGTCCGCCAGGTTTCGAGTCCCACTAGAAGTACCACCAGGATCCACGGTCCTTGAGTTCATATTATGAATTTGAGGTAAAGGATTGGTTAGCACAGCTGGGACCTATGCGATGAACTTTGAGGCATATTCCATTTAAGGGCACAAGTGAGTGAGGTGATCATCTCCACACAGCTTACAAGGAAATTTGACCTTACGCTTAAGTTTCTTGTCCCCCCCATCATTATTGTTGTTGTTCTTGTCATTATTGTCATTTTCATTCTTATTCCCACCCTTTTGATTATTTTTACCTTTCTTTTTATTCCATCCAGGTTGCTGGTTATCTTTCTGGTTCAATGATTGCACTAGAAGTACCTATGTTGTTTGGGTAGGAAGAGACAAATCCGTAGCTTGTCCAGACGTAGGTTAGTTAACAGACAAATTACTCATTTGGTTTGTAACCAAGCTTACAGGTTTAGCACTCATGGAGTCAACAATGCCATTAGCATGTGACCCAAGTTTAAGCTTAGGGTCGAAATTGGATCTAGCTATGTTTGGTATGATCTCATACAAGATCCCAGATTGAGAATAAATCAAATCCAATTCTTGAGTTCTAAATATAGCTTTCTCCTTGCTTCAAACTCCAGATATGGAAACATTCTTCACTATGTAAGGCAATAAAGACTTGATAAACCATTCCAAAAGGAACTCTGGTGGTATAAAGGCCTTACTCAATCTCTTCCGTCTATGCCACTCTTGAAAGTGATCAGATATATGTGTGGCTTTGTCCTATCGAAATGTCGACAAGAGTTTTGTACTGGCGTCATAATGCACGGGTAGCTGAAAGTGATTGAGGAAGGTCATAGCTAGGTCATTATACGATTTATAAGTCCCCTCAAGAAGATCTATGTACCACTTCACCACAGACCCTGTAAGGGTGGATTAAAATAGCCTTAAACGAACTGAATCATGATTCAAGGAATTAGAAGAGCACCAAAGGTGGAACTTTGTGCAATGCTCACCAGGGTCTTCACCACTCTTACCCTTGAAATTTTGAATGTCCAAAGGAATCTTGGTAGGAATGACTGACCATGCCGGGTCATGAGCAACCAGATCATTTGTTAATATCGACAGTCAGGTAGGTTTAGCATTGCAAGGAAAGGGAGTATGGGTTTAAGTGTTTGGTTCCAAGCTCCCTGAAAAGGTTGGTTCAAATAGATTTGAATATGATAGACACCATGGCCCTGGCTAGTGGGATAGTATCCTCCTCCCATTTGACCCATGTAGGGTTTCATGTTGTAATTTGGAGTACCTTGAGGCTGAGGTGGTACGAAGCCATAGTTAGGAGAATAATATGTGGGTTGATACCCGAACCCATAAGGTGTATATGTTTTTCCATAAGATGTTCCATAGGATATTCCATAAGACTTTCCATTAGACTATTGGTAAGGTAACCTATAAGACTATCCATAAGAATTCCCATAAGACGGTCCATACCCTGCTGAAACATGAGGAGGCACATAGCCTTGTGACACTACAGTGTGACTAGACATGGGATGAACATGGCTAATGGTAGAACTCTAGCCCAAACGACCACTAGAGTTTGGAGGAGGATGTGTCATCAAAAAATCATTTGAAGGAACTGGTGTTGAAGACGATGGAATATGGAAAGGAATGTAACTCGTTCCTCCAATATTCAACAGGAATGGTGTTGCTAGGCCTAGGATGCATGTGTGAGGAAGCCTCCACTGGAGGGATGGAAGGTGTAATATGACTAGTACTGCCAAGCCTCTCTGCATAAAAAGGAATGGAATTTCTCCCAGGCACAACACCAAGGTCAACACCCGATCCGACATGGGGTGCTGGACCAATCTCGAGAAGGTCTGGCATGCCATACCTTATTGTGCTAGTGCTAGTGGGTGCATGGTGAGTCTCATGGTCCAGACTACATGACCAATAATGATGATGTGCATGCATGTAGCCCCGAAATTGTGAAGGATCATCAGGATATGTCCCAGCTATAGAATTGTTGGATCCCAACAGAGTTTCATATGTGCTTAAAGATTCATCCTCCCATACAAGACGAGGAACATTAGGGATCTCTGGATCTCAGGCTCATGACCACACATGGTGTGTGAATCAAAGTGCGAGTTAGTTCGCCTGGACTATGTGGTTCTCTCTCCCAAAGGAGGAGGATACATAGAAGGAAGAAGTCCTGCTAAACGTTGAGAACAGTGGAGCATCAAACCCAGATCCATAGTGACTCAACAAAAAGAAAAGAATCAATCTAACTATGCAAACCTAAGCAAGATAGCGTACACAGAGCACACTCCTAAAAAATATACATCCAACAACAAGCAAACCAAGGGAGGATATGTGAGCTCCTGAATGCAGCAGGTATGCCTCACCTAGGAGAGGCTTGAGACTCCCATACACTACAAGCAAAGGTCCATAACCAATTATAGTGTCCCTCAGCTTCAACGCATAAAGCAACGGTGTTGTTTGACCCCTACCTGGCCAAAAAACCTACAGAATAACCTCTCGAAGTACCCCCTATGATACCTAGGTAAGACAACTAAGTTCACCCCAATATGATCAATTATTTGGCAGACAGTCGCAGGAGGGATCAACTGTATGGGCAGGGTAGCAAAGCCCAAATCCTAAAATCACAATTGGTACCCCAAGGGTGCACCAATCAATACCTCAAAGGCCCCCATATATGAATACAATCCTGGAAATATCTTTTGTTCTCACAAAAGTGACTAAGGGCTATGCCAATCACAATTTCTCATGTTTCCTTGTGCTTGACTCCTGTGTAAGAGGAGCTTCCTGAGAAACACTAATTATACCAGGGATTTCTCACTCTCTCCTAGACATACACCTAATTGTTTTTGTTTAGAAGTCTTGGATAATTGACTCACAATGAACTATTCCAAGACTCTAAATCCTAATCTTGTTTGTGAACCCTATAAAAGAAAAATATGTAGTTCATTTTAATTAAGCGTTGATTTTAATGGTTGTTATTACTCAAGAGGAAATGGTCATGCAACTAGTGATATGAAGACTCAACAATGAAATAAAAGTGCACACCTAACAAACCATGCCAAGTGCAAATATTTGTAGAATGAAAAACAGGGTACGCCACTACATGAGATGTAAGTTTCTTCCTTCAAATGAGAGTGAAATCATTCCTAACTGAACACCTCACTATAATTTAGTAAGAAAAACATGATCCAGGTACCACGTGAAATGAAAAAATGCAATGATGTTGTATACATACACCAATAGAAACATAGGCTGTATAAAGACACCAGCAACACCCAAGAATACTCAGCAATCATAAAAAATCACCCAGCAACACTCAATCCTACATAAAAACCTTAGAATCAAAGCATATACGACTATATGCAATATACCTACATACATAGTGGGAATTCCAGGGAGAATCGCCTGTATACATGACTGTAATACAAAAACTCATGTACAAGAAGAAAGAGGAAGAAAAATAGGGAAAACAAATAAGCCAATACCAAATTACTCCTATAGGAAACTACTGAGAAAACATACCTCGAGACCTAACATAGAAATAAAGAGCAATTCAAACCCATTGAATACTCAATCCCCAAAGAAAAATCACTAGGAACCTCCTGGATTCACCAATTCTGTTATGGAGAGAACCTTCTTATGGCCTGGGGGTACCACAACAGACAGGATGACACTAGAAATCAATCTTTCCCAATATGCAAGAATATTAAGCAAATCTAACACTAAGGGATATCAAATCGTACCTCATTTTAGATGGTTGAAGTAGATCCCCATTGAGATTTTCCAATGCAATTTCAATCACAATTTTCACTCAACAATAGCAAACAAAGTAAGAATATATATGTGTGTGTGTGTGTGTGTGTGTGTGTGTGTGTGTGTGTGTGTGTGTGTGTGTGTGTGTGTTAGAAATATTCTATAATATATAATCAACCATGTATAAGTAATTAAATACATACGTGGATTCAATATTAATATTTACAATGCACATGAATTGGACAGGAAAAGATATTTCTATTAATAAATCAAAGATACAATAGTGACAAACTCTGTTGGCACTTCTGCAAACCGGAGAAATCAAGTCCTCCACTTGGGCCTCCACCACTTCAATCTTCCATCTCTCGATAGCAAGCTCACAAAGAAAAGGAAATATTGGGAAGAACACTAACTACTCCAAGGGACAAAAGGATGCAGACTCAAGTATAAGCAAAGCTGAGGCAACAATGGACTATAGTTTCTTTGCTCTTCAATTTCTCATCCTTCAATGTATCCAAGGGGTTCCTTATATAGCACTCCAAAGAGGTAATGGAGGGTCGAATCCGAGTGTTCTTAAGGAATATGGAAGGCTAAAAGTCAAGTTATGTGGAATCATATGAGGAAAAATCCGAAAATATTTGGAATTATGCACACATCTTGATGTACGGGAGTTTGAGGTCAAAAGTCGCATACAACGATAAGCAGGTGTTTTATAGAGATGAACTTGGAACATCAAAGTATAATATAAGTCCATGGGGTCTAAGTAATTTGCAGAGGGATGGGGAATTCCATAAATGTGTGATCTACTTGGTGTGGTAAAATTAGCTATAACTCTACTTTTAATAAGCCTTATCCAATCTCGAATAGAGAGATCTTGTGGAAATACTTGTTATTCTTAGCAAGGGTTTGAGTATGTTGATGACAATTCACATGCCTATGTTCTCATGTTTATGTTTAGCCTTGCTCTTATGAATATTAAAACATGTACTCATTTCATGGTAGATGTTGTTTTGTCTTGGTCCATCACCAAGCATGATGGAAGAAACCATGTGATGGATGAGATGCTAAGGTGGCTTCATCGGATATTTGGCTTTACCTAGAAATCTCTTGTTCATTTACTAGAGTAGGTAGGTAAGAGAATGAATAAGCTCTTGCATGAATATTAGAGTAGCTAATAAGGTTTTGGCATTGATGACTTATTCCTTACTTATATATCCAGTTCTAAAAAACAAATGGGTATTCAATGAATAGAGAGATGTATTGAAACTTGATTCCTTCCATGGAAAAAATATGCCTATGAACCCATCAAAACACTTAGTAACATTACGTAAGCTGGGCCTTATCTCCCCAGATCGAGCTCATTTTCCACCAGTTCAATTTCAGGTTTACCCAGAAGCTCTGTCTCCATCCATCGCTAAACCTGCTTGATTGTGATCCCATAGAAGTTGATCAGGGTTGTTTGTAAATTTAGGGCAGAGAAAGCATAAAAATGGGGTTTCTCATGGTTCTATTCTTGCAAATTTCCAGCTCCATACAAAGATTGGGAATCCATGAGAAGGAAAAAATGTATGTCCTTCGATGGATGGGACAAGAGTCAACATTCCTTCTAGGTCAATAGATCATTGCAAAGTATGATGGCTCTATTATCGGGAAGACTTCCTCTCCATGCTCTATCTATTATTGTATACTAATCACCTTCCCTGCTGACTACTCCACCACTCAGAAGAGGCATATGTTTGTTAGAGATACGAAATATCAACTCATCGCAGGACAACTATACAATCTCTAAATAGACAACATTCTTCGCCGATGTGTGTTAGACCATGAAAGGACTAATATTCTTTGGGAATTTCACAGTGGAGTTCCATGTGGGCATGTTGGAGGTAAAGAAACTACGTAGAAGGTTTTGCAAGCAGGTGTTTCTAGCACTGCCTAGAGCTTCTTACAGTGGCTACGAGACGGTTGCCTATGGATTCACTACAACAAAAACTGAATTTAGCGTCTCTTTTTTAATCCTTTTTTGCATTTAGACCATCTTTCAGTGTATTTTTCTTCATTTTTTGGACAAAATGGCACAATTTCACGAGTTCATTCTATTTTAGGCATTTTTTGCGTCCTTTTCCTAAATTTGGTGCAAATTGCAGTGTAATCTGCACTGGGTTTTGCACTTGGTTATGTGCCAAGTTTTGCTTCAGGTTTTGCGACAAGATTTGAGACTAGTTTTGCACCTAATTTTGGACCTAGTTTATACATTTAACTCTTGTTTCGCCCCCTTTTATGTCCATGTTTGCCTCAACTTTTACACCCTTGTTTTCATCCACTTTTGCATTCGTTTTTACATCCACTTTTGCATGCACTTCTGCTTCTTTTTTGCATCCCTTCATGCACCAAGTTTTGCATCAAAGTTTACATCTTGTTTTGAGTCTAGTTTTGAATCTTGTTTTGTTTCACCCATTTTTGCATCCACTTTTTTGTCCACTTTTGCACCCACATTTTCATCCCTTTTTGCATCCCATTTTTCATCCATGTTTACGTCTTTTTTTACATCTACTATTGCATCCACTCTTGCATCCACTTTTGTCATGTCCCAAATCACACCCATTTTCGCGCCTACTTTTACACCCACTTTTGCTTCAACTTTTGCATCCAGGTTTGCATCATTTTGTGTATCCAATTTTACATCAATTATTGCATCCATTTCTACATCCACTTTTGCATCGGGTTTTGTGTTGGGTGTTACAACTACTTTTGTTGCATCCACTTTCTCATCCAATTTTGTATCCAATTTTACATCCATGGTTGTATCCACTTTTGCACCACTTTTTTCATCATGTTTTGCTTCCATGTTTGCATCAATTTTTGCATCCACTTTTGCATCGCCTTTTGCATCCATTTTTGGTGCACCCCATTATGTGCCCACTTTTGTGCCTACTTTTGTTGCATCCATGTTTTCATCCTTTTTTACATCCAATTTTAGACCCAGATGTTGAAGATAACAATGAGTATAATGATTATGATATTGAGGATGGCTACGTTGATGATGATAATGTTGTTGATAATGAGGAGAATGATGACAATGATGATGATGAGGATAATGACAATGATGACATTGAAAATGACTATGATGCAAATGAAATGAATGATGATGATGGTGATGATGACAATGACAATGATGATGAATGCAATGAGAATTATGATGTTGATCATCTTAAAAAATAAGTTGTTATTTGTCATGCATAAATTGTATGTGTCCTCCATGACCCTTTTCCACTAATCACATATTTTGGGTAGACGTTATTTCTTATGCCAAAGGTAATGATGAATAACTGATGAAAATGTCAATAATCATGATGATGATGATGTCAAGGAAAATAGTGATGATGATGATGTCAAGGACAATGGTGATGATGACATGAATGATGATTATGCCGATTATGATGACTATTGTGATAATAATGGTGACAATGAAAAACATGATGATGATGATCATCATCATCATAATCAAAAACATCATCATTGTCATTGTCATCTAGTTCATCGTTGTCATCATTTAAAGCATATGGGATATGTTTACCATTTAAAGCATGCATAACAAGTGGGATGCAGTTACAATCTTAAGCATGCATATCTTATAACTATGATTGAGCACATTTTAATCTTGGAGCTTGTAGTGAAACTAGGTTTATTTACCTCTACCAACACTTTCTTATAAGGATCATCATCATCTTCATCATCTTCATCATCATTTATCATGTCATTCTCATTGTCATCGCAATTGTCATCGTCGTCATTATTATTATCATGATCATCACCTTATAATCACATCATTGTCAACTTCATCATCATTTCCATCGTTTTCATCATCATTCATCTCATCATCAGCATCATCAGCATCATCATCATCATCATCATCATTGTCATTGTCATTGTCATTTTCATCATCAACAACAACATTGTCATCATCATTATCACATAATCACATAATTTTGAATGTCATTATCATCAAACCAATTACATTTAATGCGTCCACTTTAGTACCCCAAATCAATTACATTTATATTCTCCTTATGCTAGGTTGTTTGGTGCAAAACTAGGTGGTCTATATCATGATGATGCTAAAATGGACACAAATTGCGTCCACTTTAACATCCAAAATAAATTACATTTAAATTCTACTTGTGCTAGATTCATGTCTAGGTGAAAAAAAAGGCACATTATATAAGGATGTTACTAAAGTGGAAAAAAAGATGATTTGATGAATAAAGGTGACAACAAAATCAAAATATGAGGTTTCCTCTATTTGGAATCTTACTTTTCATTTCCTATTATAGTTAATCAAAAGTATTTTGATTTGGAGGGTAGTTGTGAATCACATAATATAATTAAAATCCTATTTAAACATCTATATGAATACTACATGGATTATATATATGTTTAAGTGAATCATATTTGTTTTAAAGGTCAGATTATACATAAAATAATAGAAGGTTTTTTCTATAGTGTAGTTTACGTACATTTGTGTTAACCAATTCCTTCAACTACACAAGTTATATTTGTATGTCCATGCATATGAAAACTTCTACAATATACATATATAAAAAAAATTAATTCTCAACGAATAACTTCATATCACTTCTAACCATTATCAACCAATAGATGAAACTAACCACAATAACTATTATCCAACAAATTATTGTTATTTTGGCTACCAAGTCATATTAACTTATAAACACTTTAAGGACATTGCACTAGGTAACATGTATAGAGATAAGAATCAACACATTAATTTAGATTATGAGTTCTAAACATAGTAATTGAATTATTATTGTAGCCAAGTAATAATGAAGCATTTTAAAATGGGACATAAAAACCATTATTATTTAAGTATGAATTACATATCCGACTATAAAAATAGTAGTCTTCGTTCACATTATAATCCGCATGAGGATTTAACTGAATTTGATAACGATGACATCTTTCGAAAACCAAACGCAAATGATAAGGATGATGCACCCTCAAGTGAGAGTGAGCAGCTAAGTCATCCAAATACATTTCAATAATATTTTTAAGGGCATGAAAGGAAAAGGTCATCGCCCGTTGAAACGTAGCTTCAACATTTTTAAGGCCGAAGGGCATCTTCGAGTATGTAAACATTCCCCAAGGACAAATAAAAGTAGTCTTTTGTTGGTCCTCTGGTTTAATTTGGATTTGATTATACCCATAGAAGCCATCTATAAAGGAGTAAACTTCTCTCCCCACACACTCATCCAAGATTTGGTCAATAAATGGTGTAGGTAAATTATCCTTTGGACAAGCTCGATTTAAATCTCTAAAATCAATGCATACTCGGATCGTTCCCTGCTTCTTATCCACCGAAATGGGATTTGACATCCACTTTGTCGAGGGAATGTTATAGATGAAGCCATCTTTGAGTAACTTCTCTATCTCTAGCTTAATCACATGCGCTTTCCTAGGATTCATAGCTCGCAAACGTTACTGAACAGGCTTAGCATCCGGATAGGTTTTTATTTCATGCTTGACAATGCAAGGGTAAATTCCTAGTGTTTCTTTATATGACCAAGTGAACACATCTTGAAATTATTTAAATAGCTTAGTGTAATCTTTAATCTCATCGGGGGAACAATCCTCCCCAATGTACACATTTTCAATCTTGCAGGAATGCAAGAAATATTGATAGGTATGATTGGTGAAACGTTATCCATGTTCCCTTCAGTATACTTGCTAGGAGAGTGTAATGGGACCACGGGCCCACCAATTTTCTCACTAAATATCGCCTTAAATTCATCATGCTCAATATTATCAAGCTTAGGGAGGAAATAAGATCTATGATGCAACTCTCCCCAAGGTTTTTCTAATCTAGACATAGCCTCAAGAATAGCCTCATCCAATGGAAATATGTCATCGAAGAAGTCATGTGAGTGAGATGATGACACTTCCCAAGAAGGGAATGCATAAGGGTTCTCCTCTTCCATCTGCAAAGAGGAAGGACTAGACTCTACAACCGAATTAAGATTAGCTTGATAAGCCACCATGGTTGTAGGCAATGGCATGTCTGTCTCGGCAGGTATAGACACTTCCCTTGAAGTACTCAGAGAAGGGAGAGTCCGAGGATCCTCCATATGCGAAGTGCAAAAAGGAACCGAACTCAATGATGTTGAATCCTTACCGAGACTAGAAACAATCATAAGGATGGGTGCAGCACAACTAACAATTCCCATAAGTGAAGGATACATGCCTACCCCAATATTCTTAGTTGTCGGTTGAGAATGATCGATAACCAGGATTGAAGATCGCGACGATGCTTTTGAACTAGAATTATCAAAGGATCTTTGATTGACTGTCACAAACTTCCCATCAAAAGGAAACCAAAAAACCTAGAAGAGTGACGACGCAACCACTTGCATATTGTAAATCTAGTTCTTACCCAGTAAAAGGTTATAGTGAAGAGAAGCATCAACCACCTCAACCTCGATTGAAATGGTACTCACTCCCAATTGGAATTTAAGGGAAGGAATAATGTTGTGCGATCAAAACGATATTCCATCAAATGAAGTTAAGATGTTTCCTAACTTAGACAATGTAGGAGAACCCAACCCCTTACAACATGACAAAGACATCATGGAAGTCGCAGTGCCCTCATCAATAATTGTGTGCTTGATGGTGTTGTTTAGACACTCTACATGCACCTAAAGGGACACATAGTAAGCCAAGTGAGGCTGGACTCCATGAGTTTCAAATTTGATTACAGAAGCAGAGCTTCCATCAGCCACCCCACGAGCAGAAAACAAGGCTTTCCTTTGTGGAGGACAGGTCTGAAGAACTTATAATGTAGACATCACACAAGGATTCTATCCCAAATCCTCAACGATAGAATAGTTTTGGGTGGCTCGGGCATTAGGATTGTTCCCCGAGTGCTTCAAGAATCCCTTAGGAATGCGAGGTGGAGCTTTAGGATTATCACTAGGTTTCTCAATATGAAAACGGCTCTCATGTAGAGCGGGTTCTTTTCCTAGGTCGGAGTGTGGCATACCATAATATTTATAATGAGTCACAACATTTGTAGCATTCACCATGTTAATGCAACCATGGCCACTAGTAGTGTCCACCAGGTTTGGAGTCCCACTAGAAGCACCACCAGGATCCATGGTCCTCGAGTTCATATTTTGAATTTGAGGTAAACGATTGGTCAGCACAGCTGGGACCCATGCGATGAACTTCGAGGCATATTCCATTTAAGGGCACAAATGAGTGAGGTGATCATCTCCACATATCTTAGAAGGAAATTTGACCTTACGCTTAGGTTTCTTGTCCCCCCCATCATTATTGTTGTTGTTCTTGTCATTATTGTCATTTTCATTCTTATTCCCACTCTTTTGATTATTTTTACCTTTCTTTTTATTCCATCCAGGTTGCTGCTTATCTTTCTGGTTCAATGATTGCATTGGAAGTACCTACGTCGTTTGGGTAGGAAGAGACAAAGCCGTAGCTTGTCCAGACATAGGTTAGTTAACAGATAAATTACTCATTTGGTTTGTAACCAAGCTTATAGGTTTAGCACTCGTGGAGTCAACAATGCCATTAGCATGTGACCCAAGTTTAAGCTTAGGGTCGAAATTGGATCTAGGTGTGTTTGGTATGAACTCGTACAAGATCCCAGATTGAGAATAAATCAAATCCAATTCTTGAGTTCTAAATATAGCTTTCTCCTCGCTTCACACTCCAGATATGGAAACATCCTTCACTATGTAAGGTAATAAAGACTTGAGGAACCATTCCAAAAGGAAATTTGGTGGTGTAAAGGCCTTACTCAATCTCTTCCGTCTACACCACTCTTGAAAGTGATCAGATATATGTGTGGCTTTGTCCTGCCGAAATGTCAACAAGAGTTTTATATTGGCGTCATAACGCACAGGTAGCTGAAAGTGATTGAGAAAGGTCATAGCTAGGTCATTATATGATTTATAAGTCCCCATAGGAAGATCTATGTACCACTTCACCGGAGACCCCATAAGGGTGGATTAAAATAGCCTTAAACAAACTGAATCATGATTTAAGGAATTAGAAGAGCACCAAAGGTGGAACTTTGTGCAATGCTCACCAGGGTCTTCACCACTCTTACCCTTGAAATTTGGAATGTCCAAACGAATCCTGGTAGGAACGACCGACCATGCTGGGTCATGAGCAACCAGATCATTTGTTAATATCGATAGTCAGGTAGGTTTAGCGTTGCAAGGAAAGGGAGTATGGGTTTAAGTGTTTGGTTACAAGCTCCCTGAAAAAGGTTGGTTCACATAGGTTTGATTATGATAGACACCATGGCCTTGGACAGTGGGATAGTATCCTCCTCCCATTTGACCCATGTAGGGTTTCATGTTGTAATTTGGAGTACCTTGAGGCTGAGGTGGTACGAAGCCATAGTTAGGAGAATGATATGTGGGTTGATACTTGAACACATAAGGTGTATAAGTTTTTCCATAAGATGTTCCATAGGATAGTCCATAAGACTTTCCATTAGACTATTCATAAGGTGACCTATAAGACTATACATAAGACGTCCCATAAGACTACCCATAGGATGGTCGATACCCGGCTGAAAAATGAGGAGGCACATAGCCTTGTGACACTACGGTGTGACTAGACATGGGATGAACATGGATAATGGTAGAACACTGGCCCAAACGACCACTAGAGTTTGGAGGAGGATGTGTCATCAAAAAATCATTTGAAGGAACTGGTGTTGAAGATGATGGAATATGGGAAGGAAAGTAACTCAGTCCTCCAATATTCACATGTCTAGGATCAGACCCCTGAACGGGAATGGTGTTGCTAGGCCTAGGATGCATGTGTGAGGAAGCCTCCATTGTAGGGATGGAAGGTGTAATATGACTAGTACTGCCAAGCCTCTCCGTATAGAAAGGAATGGAAGTTCTCCTAGGTACAACACCAGGGTCAACACTCGATCCGACATCGGGTGCTGGACCAGTCTCGGGAAGGTCTGGCATGCCATACCTTATTGTGCTAGTGCTAGTGGGTGCATGGTGAGTCTGATGGTCTAGACTACATGAACAATACTGATGATGTGCATGCATGTAGCCCCGAAATTGTGAAGGATCATCAGGATATGTCCCAGCTATAGAATTGTTGGATCCCAACAGATTTTCATATGTGCTTAAAGGTTCAACCTCCCATACGAGATGAGGAATATCTGGGATCTCTGGATCTCAGGCTCATGACCATTCATGGTGTGTGAATCAAAGTGCAATTTAGTCTACCTGGACTGTGTGGTTCTCTCTCCCAAAGGAGGAGGAGACATAGAAGGTAGAAGTTTTGCTAAACGACAAGAACAGTGGAGCATCGAACTCGGATCCACAGTGACTCAACAAAAAGAAAAGACTCAATATAATTATGCAAACCTAAGCAAGATAGCGTACACAGAGCACACTCCTAAAAAATCTACAACCAAAAACAAGCAAACAAAAGGAGGATATGTGAGCTCCTAAATGCAGTAGGTATGCCTCACCTAGGAGAGGCTTGAGACTCCCATACACTACAAGAAAAGGTTTGTAACCAATTATAGTGTCCTTCAGCTTCAACACATAAAGAAACGATGCTGTCTGACCCCTACCTAGCCAAAAAACCTACAGAATAACCTCTCGAAGTACCCCCTGTGATAGCTAGGCCAGAAAACTAAGTTCACCCCAACATAGTCAATTCTCTGGTAGACAGTGGCAGGAGGGATCAATCATATGGGCAAGGTAGCAAGGCCTGAATCTTGAAATCACAATTGGTACCCCAAGGATGCACCAATCAATACCTCAAAGTCCCCCATATATGAATACAATCCTGGAAATATCTTCTATGCTCACAAAAGTGACTAAGGGCTATCCCAAGCACAATTGCTCATGTTTTCTCGTGCTTGACTCTTATGTAAGAGGAGCTTCCTGAGAAACACTAATTATACCAAGGATTTCTCACTCTCTCCTAGACAGACGCCTAATTGTTTGTGTTTAGTAGTCTTGGAGAATTGACTCACAATGAACTATTCGAAGACTCTAAATCTGAATCTTGTTTGTGAACCCTATAAAATAAAAATATGTAGTTCATTTTAATTAAGCATTGATTTTAATGGTTGTTATTACTCAAGAGGAAATGGTCATGCAACTAGTGATATGAAGACTCAACAATGAAATAAAAGTGCACACCTAACAAACCATGCCAAGTGCAAATATTTGTAGAATGAAAAACAGGGTACGCTACTACATGAGATGCAAGTTTCTTCCTTCAAATGAGAGTGAAATCATTCCTAAGTGAACACCTCACTATAATTTAGTAAGAAAAACCTAATCCAAGTACCACATGAAATGCAAAAATGCAATGATGTTGTATACATACACCAACAGAAACATAGGCTGTATAAAGACACCAGCAACACCCAAGAAGACCTAGCAATCATAAAAAATCACCCAGCAACACTCAATCCTCCATAAAAACCTTAGAATCAAAGCATATACGACTGTATGCAATATACCTACATACATAGTGGGAATTCCAGGGAAAACCGCCTGTATACACGACTGTAATACAAAAACTCACGTACAAGAAGAAAGAGGAAGAAAAATAGGGAAAAGAGATAATCCAATACCAAATTACTCCTATAGGAAACTAGTGGGAAAACATACCTTGAGACCCAACATAGAAACAGAGAAATAAAGAGCAATTCAAACCCATTTAATACTCAATCCCCAAAGAAAAATCACTAGGAACCTCCCCAGTGGATTCACCAATTCTATTATGGAGAGAAGCTTCTTATGGCCTAGGGGTACCACAACAGACAGGATGACACTAGAAATCAATCTTTCCCAATATGCAAGAATATTAAGCAAATCTAACACTAAGGGATATCAAATTGTATGTTATTTTGGATGGTTGAAGTAGATCTCCATTGAGATTTTCCAATGCAATTGCAATCACAATTTCACTCAACAATAGCAAACAAAGCAAGAATATGTGTGTGTGTGTGTGTGTGTGTGTTAGAGCTATTCTAGCATATATAATCAACCATGTATAATTAATTAAATACATCCATGGATTCAATATTCATATTTACAATGCACATGAATTGGACAGGAAAAGATATTTCTATTAATAAATCAAAGATACAATAGTGACAAACTCTGTTGGCACTTATATGAACCGGAGAAATCAAGTCCTCCACTTGGGCCTCCACCACTTCAATATTCCATCTCTCGATAGCAAGCTCACAAAGAAAAGGAAATCTTGGGAAGAACACTAACTACTCCAAGGGACAAAAGGATGCAGACTCAAGTATAAGCAAAGCTGAGGCAACAATGGACTATAGTTTCTTTGCTCTTCAATTTCTCGCCCTTCAATGTATCCAAGGGGTTCCTTATATAGCACTCCAAAGAGGTAATGGAGGGTCGAATATGAGTTTTCTTAAGGAATATGGAAGGCCAAGTGTCAAGTTATGCGGAATCATATGAGGAAAAATCCAAAAATATTTGGAATTATGCACACATCCTGATGTACGCGAGTTTGAGGTCAAAAGTCACATACAATGATAAACAGGTGTTTTATAGAGATGAACTTGGAACATCAAAGTATAATATAAGTCCATGGGGTTTGAGGAATCTGTAGAGGGATGGGGAATTCCATAAATGTGTGATCTACCTGGTGTGGTAAAATTAGCTATAACGCTACTTTTGATAAGCCTTATCCAATCTCGAATAGAGAGAGCTTGTGGAAATACTTGTTATTCTTAGCAAGGGTTTGAGGATGTTGATGACAATTCACATTCCTATGGACTCATGTTTATGTTTAGCCCTACTCTTATGAATATTAAGACATGTACTCATTTCATGGTAGATGTTGTTTTGTCTTGGTCTAGCATTGATGACTTATTCTTTACTTGTATATCCAGTTCTAAAAAACAAATGGGTATTCAATGAATAGAGAGATGTTTTGAAACTTGATTGATTCCATCAAAAAAATATGCCTATGAACCCGTCAAACCACTAAGTAACATTAGGTAAGCTGGGACTTATCTCCCCAGATCGAGCTCATTTTCCACCAGTTCAATTTCAGGTTTACCCAGAAGCTCTGTCTCCATCCATCACTAAACCTGTCTGATTGTGATCCCATAGAATTCGATCAGGGTTGTTTGTAAATTTAGGGAAGAGCAAGCATAAAAAGGGGGTTTCTCATGGTTCTATTCTTACAAATTTCTAGCTCCATACAAGGATTGGGAATCCATGAGAAGGAAAAAATGTATGTCCTTCGATGGCTGGGACAAGAGTCAACATTCCTTCTAGGTCAATAGATCATTGCAAAGTATGATGGCTCTATTATCAGGATTACTTCCTCTCCATGCTCTGTCTATTAGTGTATATTAATCACCTTCCCTGCTGACTACTCCACCACTCAGAAGAGGCATATGTTTGTTAGAGATACGAACTATCAATTCATCGCAGAACAACTATACAATCTCAGAACAGACAACATTCTTCGTCAATGTGTCTTAGACCATGAAAGGAATGATATTCTTTGGAAATTTCATAGTGGAGTTGCAGGTGGGCATGTTGGAGGTAAAGAAACTATGTAGAAGTTTTTGCAAGCAGGTGTTTCTAGCACTGCCTAGAGCTTCTTGCAGTGGCTACGAGACTGTTGCCTATGGATTCACTACAACAAAAACTGAATTTAGCATCTCTTTTTTAATCCTTTTTTGCATTTAGACCATCTTTCAGTGTATTTTTATTCTTTTTTTGGACAAAATGGCGCAATTTCACGAGTTCATGCTATTTTAGGCATTTTTTGCATCCTTTTTCTAAATTTGGTGCAAATTGCAGTGTAATTTGCACCGGGTTTTGCACCTGGTTATGTGCCAAGTTTTGCTTCAGGTTTTGCGACAATATTTGAGCCTAGTTTTGGACCTAGTTTATACATTTAACTCTTGTTTTGCCCCTTTTATGTCCATGTTTGCCTCAACTTTTACACCCTTGTTTTCATCCACTTTTGCATTCGTTTTACATCCACTTTTGCATGCACTTCTGCTTCTTTTTTTGCATCCCTTCATGCACCAAGTTTTGCATCAAAGTTTACATCTTGTTTTGAGTCTAGTTTTGAATCTCGTTTTGTTTCACCCATTTTTGCATCCACTTTTTTGTCCACTTTTGTACCCACATTTTCATCGCTTTTTGCATCCCATTTTGCATCCATGTTTACGTCTTTTTTTGCATCTACTATTGCATCCACTCTTGCATCCACTTTTGTCATGTCCCAAATCACACCCATTTCCACGCCTACTTTTACACCCACTTTTGCTTCAACTTTTGCATCCATGTTTGCATCTTTTTGTGTATCCAATTTTACATCAGTTATTGCATCCCTTTATGCATCCATTTCTACATCCACTTTTGCATCGGGTTTTGCATTGGGTGTTACAACTACTTTAGATCTAGTTTTGCATCTACTTTTGTTGCATCCACTTTCTCATCCAATTTTGTATCCAATTTTACATCCATGGTTGTATCCACTTTTGCACCACTTTTTTCATCATGTTTTGCTTCCACGTTTGCATCAATTTTTGCATCCACTTTTGCATCACCTTTTGCATCCATTTTTGGTCCACCCCATTATGTGCCCACTTTTGTGCCTACTTTTATTGCATCCATGTTTTCATCCTTTTTTACATCCAGTTTTAGACCCAGATGTTGAAGATAACAATGAGGATAATGATTATGATATTGAGGATGGCTACGTTTATGATGATAATGTTGTTGATAATGAGGAGAACGATGACAATGATGATGATGAGGATAATGACAATGACGACATTGAAAATGATTATGATGCAAATGAAATGAATGATGATGATGGTGATGATGAAAATGACAATGATGATGAATGCAATGAGAATTATGATGTTGATCATATTAAAAAATAAGTTATTATTTGTCATGCATAAATTGTATTTGTCCTCCATGACCCTTTTCCACTAATCACATATTTTGGGTAGACGTTATTTATTATGCCAAAGGTAATGATGAATAACTGATGAAAATGTCAATAATCATGATCATCATCATCATCATCACCATCAAAAACATCATCACTGTCATTGTCATCTAGTTCATCGTCGTCGTCATTTAGAGCATATGGGATATGTTTACCATTTAAAGCATGCATAACAAGTGGGATGCAGTTACAATCTTAAGCATGCATAGCTTATAACTATGATTGAGCACATTTTAATCTTGGAGCTTGTAGTGAAACTAGGTTTATTTACCTCTACCAACACTTTCTTATAAGGATCATCATCATCATCGTCATCTTCATCATCATTTATCATGTCATTCTCATTGTCATCGTAATTGTCATCGTCATCATTATTATTATCATGATCATCACCTTATAATCACATCATTGTCAACTTCATCATCATTTCCATCGTTTTCATCATCATTCATCTCATCATCAGCATCATCATCATCATCATCACCATCATCATCATCATTGTCATTGTCATTTTCATCATCAACAACAACATTGTCATCATCAATATCACATAATCACATAATTTTGAATGTCATTATCATCAAACCAATTACATTTATTGCATCCACTTTAGCACCCCAAATCAATTACATTTATATTCTCCTTATGCTAGGTTGTTTGGTGCAAAACTAGGTGGTCTATATCATGATGATGCTAAAATGGACACAAATTGCGTCCACTTTAACATCCAAAATAAATTACATTTAAATTCTACTTGTGCTAGATTCATGTCTGTGAAAAAAAAGGCACATTATATAAGGATTTTGCTAAAGTGGAAAAAAAATGATTTGATGAATAAAGGTGACAACAAAATCAAAATATGAGGTTTCCTCTATTTGGCATCTTACTTTTCATTTCCTATTATAGTTAATCAAAAGTATTTTGATTTGGAGGGTAGTTGTGAATCACATAATATAATTGAAATCCTATTTGAACATCTATATGAATACTACATGGATTATATATATGTTTAAGTGAATTATATTTGTTTTAAAGGTCATATTATACATAAAATAATCGAAGGTTTTTGCTATAGTGTAGTTTACATACATTTGTGTTAACCAATTCCTTCAACTACACAAGTTATATTTGTATGTCCATGCATATGACAACTTCTACAATATACATATATAAAAAAAATTAATTCTCAACGAATAACTTCATATCACTTATAACCATTATCAACCAATAGATGAAACTAACCACAATAACTATTATCCAACAAATTATTGTTATTTTGGCTACCAAGTCATATTAACTTATAAACACTTTAAGGACATTGCACTAGGTAACGTGTATAGAGATAAGAATCAACACATTAATTTAGATTATGAGTTCTAAACATGGTAATTGAATTATTATTGCAGCCAAGTAATAACGAAGCATTTTAAAATGGGACATAAAAACCATTATTATTTAAGTATGAATTACATATCCGACTATAAAAATAGTAGTCTTCATTCACATTATAATCTGCATCTAGGTCTTCCAATGTTTCCTTTTCAATGTCCATATGTTCTTGCAAGTACCTAATATTATTCTTGCTACACCATCCTACTAAAGTGGTATTGTAATTATCCTCATCTTCACATTCATCATATTCTGTATCAATAAAATTTGTTTCCAGATCTGTTACATGAATGTCACCAGATCTATTTTCATCATTTCTTTTGATATCATCCATATTATATTCCTCCATAATATCATCTTCCTCCATGACAGCATCTTCTGAAGATGCACCTATGACCCTGCTTCTCCATATTGCTAAAGGAATATTGTCATCATTATCATATTCACATTCTTCTACTAGATCTTATTCAACTTGAACATCATCATGGATGCCAGTTTGTTCTCCCTCAACTATATTTGGTTGGTCATCACTGGTTTTCTCAGTATTGATTGAAGCATCTTCTAAAACATGTCTTAATATTTTGGATCATCATGAATGACAAATATCCATTTTGGATCTAAAATATCTTCATATAAAAATACCTGTGCACGAATGAGATCCATATATTAGACATCTATTATTACATTTTTATTGTTATCATTAAACACATATATATTCCCAATAGGCAATGAATTATAAAAATATTGATGACTAATGCTTCTTATATTTATATTATGTTTTAGGAAAAAAATACTTGCTCACAATGAATTGGTAGAAGATAAGGCTCCTTATCCTCTAGTAGGTACTTTGAGGAGTCTATAGAAAACAATCCACTATGAATATCATGAATTCTTGTCCTCTCAAATGCTTCATACCATTTACATTTACAAATGCAACATTTGAAAGAGCGGTAATCCAACTCAATAATTTCTTGTATTTTTCCAACATATTGAAGATTCCCTTCAACAATGTTTTTATCTTTTGAACTTGCTTGACTCGATTGCTTGAAATCAACCATATCTCCACAAACAAATGTTCATCTCTTTACATCTACTCTTTCTATGCAATAATGATGACCATGTTCCCACATTGCAAGATCCTTTCTCACCTGTGAAAGGCCATTTATTTTAGTGCAAATAAATACGATTATTTATAATTATATAATTAATAGTTTGATGAATATATTCAAGCAATATTTTTTAAGAATTTCAAGCAACATTTTTGAATAATTTCATGCTTTAACTTTCATTCACATCCTCTATAAATTTTGATCTCATCTTTTGTTATGTTTGCATCTATACCTTCCTCATCCATTCGGTTTTGAATTTGTTCAGTAATCCATTGTAGAGTGCAATATTTTCCCCATTCACCAAAAAGATCCAACAGAAGTGGGATATTCCTTTGGTTCAATCTCTTAAAATGTCTCCTTGCTTCTAACACTTCTTCCCTTTTTATATCGTACAAATCAATCCATTTATTCATGCAGTCCATCTGGTATAGAACAAACTTGTCAAGCAAGACACTTTCATCGACACCTATTAAAATCAACACGTATAATTCAAATTGTAAATGTTATTATTTTATTTTGATAAAAAAAAAACTATGTAGTAAATGATTCTAAACATAATCACAATAATGATGATTTTACTTACCAATTTCTTGTTGAACACCATTACTTTGAGGTTTTTCTCCATCTATAATATTTGATGCACGCTCTTCATCCCAAAATTGTGGACCATCTACAAACTCTTTACCAAGGAATTCACATAGGAATAAAAATGCTTCATTCAATACATACCCTTCATCCATGCAACCCTCTGTACAAGCCTTTTGTCAGACATATCTTTTTAAGGTTTTCATTTACTGCTAAAAGAAAAACATCCACCTCATTGAAACGATGCCTGCTATTTCAATGTCATCGACTAGGTGTATAAGTAAATGTACTTGTAGGTCCATGAAACTTGTAGGGAACTCCTTCTCAAATACACACATAATCTCAACAATTTCCTTCTTCCATTTTCACACTTCACATGCATGGATCTCTTTAGAGGAAAACCACCTAATAAATGACACAAAATTGGTATGAACATTTATGACATTTAAAATGAAATATAATATATCATTACATCATATGTAATAACATTTCATACCATAAAACTTGTAAATATAAACCCACAATATACCTTAAAAACATTGTTAATCGACTTATGACATTCCGTAACTCAGCTGTAAGACATGAATCCCCTCTAATTTCCAATTGCATGATATGCTATCAAACCCATTTACCAGAGTTCATTAAAATCGATTTATCATAATTATAAAAAAATCAAGTAAGTGATAACAATAATAATTAATTGATTCAAATACCTTCATAAAATTATGGTAATCATGTGTTTTAAATCCTATGACATGTCAATCTACTGTAAAAGCTTTATTCAATGACGAGCAATAGCCAATGGGTGTTCTTATTGAATGTATCACACTTTCTAGTTGATCTAGTTCTTTCTTTTTTAGAATCCATGGTGCTTCTACGTATGATTCATTTTCTAGATTTGGCCACAACTGTTTTCTATCAAATTTAGTACCTGAAAGAGCAATATCTGTCCTTGATGATAAGGTGTCTTTATCTTTTCCTGCTATATGTTGAAAAATAGAATCAGGGAAATTTTTGAAAATATGCATAGATGTAACGTCCCTGACCCTCCGACCAATGAAGAGGACGCTACCAAACCATTATCTATCTGGGAAACTAGCCCCATGAACATACACACATAAAAACTGAAATGATCTGAAGTAAAACATGCATACATTGTTTCCATACAGCAGAAGCAAAACCATGCATTCAAGCATTTAGCATGTTCATCATTTTCATTAAACAACAAAATACAATTTGTAGAGATGAGATAGTCAAGAATACTTATCTTATGAAGAATTTGTCCTGCAGCTAGCTATGTTGTTGCAATGTTCCACCCAACCATAGGCCAGTGTGCTCCTTAATCTCTCAGCAACACTGCCACCCCTGAGCTGGGCATGATTCCCCAAGGAATAAGGAACTAAGTAGGATCACACATAGCCAAATGTACACAAATGAGCCAACCCAACATAGTTGGGTTTATCAAGCCATCAGGGAGCTGGGAAAAGTTGAATTCTAAGCTGGTGGGCTCATTGAAGAGCTAAGGACACCTACACTAGAAATAGCCTAAATTCTAGGACACCCACACACACCCAACACAAGGAATCTATCCCTTCTCTGCTACATAGTCCCTCGGGGCCTAACTTCCCTTCCAGTACTATTCAGGGGTTGTGGAGAAGAAATCCAACCCTCTAGCTCTGTGTATGAGGCTCCCAAACACACCATGTCTATCAAGCATACCAAACCTTCATTCCCACTCCAATACAGTCCAAATACCAACCACTTCATACACACAGCAAGGTCAAGCAGTTCACAGCTCTGTGAAAGAAAAAGGAAAACATGATGGCAACCAAAAATGGTGAATGCAGCTCAGACTAAGAAAATCTATTTCAGAGTTGTTCTTGGCCCTAACATGGCCAAAACAACTCAGCAGCAACCCACACACATGGGGAAAACAACAGCCCCAATCTCACCACTGAAGCAACGGGAAATACATAGCCCAAAATTGGAAGAGGAGATCAAAATCTTAGTATGGACAGGGGAACATATACACAAAACCACAAATCTGGTAAGGAAAATGCACTTACACAGCCCAGAATTGAAAAATGAAGACTAAACCAGTCTCTGCATGCACACGTGAAAAATGAGTGACTACGTGAGGGTAAATCCTAAACCTGCACATGAGTATAAAATGTCCAGGAACCCCCAATCATAACTAAGAACCCACAACAACCCCAAAACATGAATGGCACATACACAGGAAAATCGTGAATGCCAGAAAACGACTCTCCCAGCTCTCTGCGTGAGGAAAACAAATGAATAATGGGATCGTGGTGCTTTCCCTGCCCACGTGAGGGTGAATGAGTCTACTAGTGGAGTGTGTGTCTGGTCAAGGACTAATAGTCCTGCCACACACCACTATCCAGCAATAACTACCCAACTAACATCAGAGGATTTAATGTGGTAGTTAACTGATTGAGACAAGGAAAAGGTGAGTAAGTCAAAAGGGTGGGTGACAACTAAATGGGTTCAACAAATGACACTTGGCTTTTCCCCATTGTCCCAAAGGGTTAAATAATTCCCCCTCCTTATCCTTAGGAAAATCATGCCCTTTTCATTATGGTTGCATTGACATAGCTTGTTGGGGTTCATTTCAATTAAAATGCATAATTACATGATGCCAGAATTATAATTTGCCGGATATCAAAATATACCATCGGCAATAGTTTTAATCATCGGAACATTAAACACTAAATCAATGGTGGGGATTTTTCCCTTTAGCTCCACACCACGATTAATTACAATGTATATACATCATATACATTTAATACAAACGGGGTCAAAACCGGGGTGTTACATTCCCCTCCCCCTTCAACAGCACTATCCTTGGTGCTTTACATAATTTGAACAAAACACTACACTAGTACCACCTCATTGTTCTACAGAATTGAACAAAAATGGATGTGCCAATCGCATGGAATCCTCCAGCTCCCACGTAGCCTCTTCAGTCTCGTAGTGCTCCCATTGCACCTTTACCTACCCTATGGCTCGGTTTTGAAGCATTGTGACCTTTCTATCGAGGATGTGCATTGGCTCAATTTGGAACTCTCCCTCAGGTTCCACCTAAATCACATCTTAATTTATCACATGGTTAGGATCATGTACATATTTATTAAGCAAAGAAACATGAAAAAAATTATGACCTCTAGTGCTAGCAGGTAATGAAATTCTATATGCAACTGGCCCTATTCTTTCAAGCACTTCAAATGGCCCACAATATCTTGGTGACAGCGTGGCACAACTTCCAAGCTTCAAGGAACTCTTCTTTCCCTCACTCTGAGGTAAACATGATCCCCAACAATGAACTCCCTATTCACCCTATGCTTATCTACATAGCTTTTCTGCCTATCCTGTGCTGCTTTCAAATTCTCCCTGATCTTTACAACCTCCTGCTCCGTCTCTTTGAGCAATTCTGGACCAAGGACAACCATGTTCACTAGCTTATCCCAAGTCACTGGTTTCCTACACCTTCTTCCATACAAAGCTTCATACGGACTCATCCTTTAGGGATGCCTGCTATCCATTGTTATAAGAAAACCCTACCAAGTGTAAGTAATCTTCCCATTTGGTTGGTTTATCCATCACGTACATGCGAAGCATATATTCAAGCACCTAATTAACTCTCTCTATTTTCCCATCTGTCTGAGGATGGTATGCAGCTGAACTTTATCTTTGTACCCAAATCTGCAAACAACCCCTTCCAAAAATTGGAAGTGAACTTGACATCTCTGTCAGAGACTATTGCCTTAGGAAATCCATGCAATTTGAAAATCTCCTTCATGAATATCTTTGCAATGTCATTATTCTTATGTGTATACTTCACCGATATAAAATGTGTTGCCTTTGTCAACTTGTCCACCACAACCATAATGGAATCATGTTGTCTCCAAGTCATTGGCAATCCTGTAATAAAATCCATGGAACTAACTTCCCATTTCCATTCTGGAACTAGCAAAAGCTATAACAAACCTGCTGGGTGTTGATGCTCAACCTTTACCTACTGACATTTCATGCACCTTGAAATGTATTCATCCATGTCCTTTTTCATTCCTGGCCAAAAGTATTGTTTTCTGGCGGTAGCAATTGTCTTTTGGTATCTTGGGTGACCAGAATATGGATCTTGATTGAGTTCATCCATAACAACTCTCCTCAACTCTGCTACATTTGGAATATAAATTCTTCCTTTATAAGTAAGAAGTCCATATTCTTCCAATTTATATCCCTCATACCTCTTCTCAAGACTTTGCTGCTGCAATTTGTCTTTTACCTGCTCATACGACTCATGTCCAGCAGTATGATTAACAATATACTACCTCAAATATGATTGGCAAATACTAAGAGATTCCACATGCATTTCCTGCACCTTCCTGCTGAGTGCATCCGCTACCTTATTCCCTTTTCCATTTATGTGCTTGATTTCAAAATCAAACTCACATAAAAACTCCAGCCATCTCGCTTGCCTAGCATTCAGGGTAGGTTCATCAAATAGATACTTCAAACAACAATGGTCTGTCCTTAGTTTAAATCTTCTACCCATCAAGTAATTCCTCCACATCTTGAGAGCATGTACTATGGATGCAAGTTCTAGATCTTGAGTGGCATAGTTTGTCTCATGCTCCTTCATCTTTCTTGATTCGTAACATATCACATGGTTGTCTTGCATAAGGACTCCTCCAAGCCCTTGTCCACATGCATCGGTACACACCACAAAATCTCTCTCTGGGTCTGCAACTTTCAATACTGGTGCACTGGTGAGAAGATTCTTCAAATGCTAGAAGCTGTTTTCACACCTCGATGTCCATTCAAAATTTATCCCCTTCTTTCACAAAGAAGTGATGGCATGTGCAACTTTGGAGAATCCTTCAATGAATCTCCTGTAGTATCCTACAAGTCCCATAAAAGATTTTACATCTGTCACATTTCTTGGAGTAGGCCAATTCATAATGGCTTCAATCTTTTCAGGGTCCACATATATACCCTCTTCTGAGATAATGTGACCCAAATACTAAATTCTATCTCTATAGAAGTCACACTTGCTCAGCTTTGCATACAGCTAATGCTCCCGGAGCAATTGCAATGTCAATCTCAAATGCTATTCATGCTCTTCCTCATTCTTAGATTAAATAAGAATGTCATCAAGGAAAATAAGAACAAACTTGTCCAAATACCTGCTGAAGACACTATTCATAAGGCACATAATTGTAGAGGGTGCATTTGTGAGACCAAATGGTACCACTACAAACTCATAATGCCCATACCTTGTTCTGAAGGTTGTCTTGTGAATCTCTTCATCCTTGATTCTCACCTGATGGTAACCAGACCTCAAGTCAATATTGGAAAATACCTTTGCTCCTCTCATTTGATCAAAGAGGTCATCAATCCTAGGAAAAGGATATTTGTTCTTCACAGTAACCTTGTTCAATTTTTTGTAATCAATACACAACCTGAGTGTACCATATTTCTTCTTTACAAACAGAACTGGTTCTCCCCAAGGAGACACACTTGGCCTGATATACTTCTTTTCCAACAACTCTTGTAGTTGCATCTTTAGTTATAGCATCTCTAGTGTACTCATCCTGTAGGGTGTCTTGGACACGGGTGCTAATCCTGGCACAAGCTCAATTGTGAAATCAATGTCCCTCTTTGGAGGAAGCCCTGGAATCTCATCAGGAAACACATCCTTGAATTCCTATCACACCTAATAGTCCTCCAACCTAGGAGTTCCATCCTCTGTTGCCTCCAAAATATGAGCTACATACAACTGGAAACCTTTCCTATAGAACTTCTTCAACTGCATTGCTGAAACCTGCCATACTGAAATCAACTTTGGTATACCTTTCACAACTACTGGGTTCCCTTCTTCATCCATGCATTCGAAAGTCTTATTGTAACAGTCAAGATTTACCCTGTGAGATTCTAAGCAATCCATTCCAATGAGAACATCATAGGAAGCAAGTGGTAGAACATTCATATCTACACAAGTTACCAATCCATTCATGACCAATGGACATTTCTCTACCACTTCACTAACCTTTCTTTTAGTTCCAGTGGCTAGCTGAACTAACCAAGATTTTCTATGATTTACTTTCTTAAAAGCACAAATCTCCACTACTCTAGGAGTAATGTAACTGTGAGTAGAACCGGGGTCAATCAAAATAGAAATAGATTGCTCAACAATATTACCTGCAACTTCAACCACAGTTGACTGGTGATCTGCCTGGCGGTCCTCCAGTGCTGCATAAATCCTAGGGACTTCCCTTGCTACTTGACCCACTATTTATACTTATTGAATGTTATAAGCTGGCCTTGCACTCTCATTCTCAAGTGGACAACTTCTGCACATGTGGGGTCCTCTACATTTCCAACATTGGAGTGGTCCTCTATTCCGTTGTGGATCTTTAGGCTTTTATCTCCTATCACTCCAATTGGCTTACTATTGTAATCTCATGGATCACAAAGGGTTACCAATAATACAAATTTAAAACCATACAGACATATCAGAGACAAGAGATAAAAACACAGGTGTAAGAATAACAGATTACATTATAACAGGAGAGTTCATACAATACACAGAAATGAACCGAGTTCTCCACTGGCTCAACAGCCTAATATATATCATTTACAAATAGTTACAAATAATGACCTGTCGGTTCAGTCAACCGACACAACCTTAGGTGGCTGACCTAATTTCTAATTAGTCGGCTGATCGACTTAGTCGGCTGCTCGACTAGCTCCTCCAACATCTCCCCCATGAACAAAACTGTTCTTCGTCTCGAAGAAACAAGGGAGGTACTCAAAAAAATATTTGGCTGTCTAAAGTAGTTATTTCATTGTTTATTATTTTATGGGTTGTGAAGTCGGATGGTTGGTCGTTTCGGTACATAGACTTCGAAAATTGCTTATGCTGTCAGGGCCAACTGATGTTGAAATTGTGTCCAACTTTGCAATATTTTCTGGATGTCAATTGTTAATTTTGTAAGGCATGACAGTGTCGGCATCTTCTCTTGAATGGAAAGGTCTACTATCCTTTCCATGTCGAGAGCCAAAAATTGGTCTTTTCTTTCTGTTGTCTCCAAAAGTCATTTCATTTGTGGATAGATGATGTCTAATTTGTCTAAGCTCAGAATTGCCTATTGCACCCACTAGTGTGCTTGTTATTGCACCCACTAGTGTGCTTGTCACTCGAGCTTCTGTAGTTTGTTTGTTTCAAGCACGATTTGATCTTAGATAGTGCTTCTAAGTACTTCTTCTGTGCTTTTACTCTTCTCTAGTGCTTGGATTTTTTGTCATGTCTGTCGGGTCTACTAGAGGACTTTCCCATAATAAGCAGGCCAGTCCCGTAGTAGTCCTTCTCTGATGACCGACTCCTCCATGTGATCTTGAAGAACTTTGTAAGCTTCAGAGAAGGTTGTGTGCTATTGCATTAGTAGTCGAGTTGTTTCTTCTTTTTGCTCTTCTCTTATGTTTTTCATTTGTGATTGTAGTACCGACACCATGCTTTCAAACAGCTAATAGGCTTTCTCTAGTGGCTTGTTGGTGTCAAAATCTTTTGGTCCTAGTCTCACAGATTGCGCAAGGTTTTTGCATTTGTTTAGGAACTCAACTTGTTCTCTTTCATTGTCATCAATCTCCTTGCATCTATTTTGGCTCCTTGTTTTTTCTTCAATAGCCATGGTTTCTAAGAGCCGTCCCAACTCTCCATCCCTCAGCTTTGTTGCATCGACTACAGTGGTTGACCCAAGTTGGCTGATGTTAACCATTGTCGCTTGGGGTTGATGGTCCCTCTTCTTTCTATCTCTCTTCCTCTTATGCTTTTGCTCTGCTTACTACTGTACTTGTGTACCTGTAAGAGTCATACTTTCCGTCACTGGGTTGTCTGGTTGTCGGCCTACAGTGGTGAGGGGAGCTTCTAGTTGGGTTTTCAGGTTGCGTTTTGTATCTAGGTGTGTATTTGGTGGTCTTTGTGTATAGGTTTCCACTGCATATGTTACTAGAACTGATGGTTTAGGTGGAGGTGGTTCAACCGGGGGTTCCGGGTTGGGGGGTGGTGGTGGTGATGGTGAATGGTCGGGTGTGATTGGAGTAGTGGGAATGTGGTCGGGTGATGGGTCGTCAATCTGTGGGGGTAAACCTTCCGGGACGTCAGAGAATAGTTCATCAATTTCTTGGTTTATTTCTTTCATGTTCTCTTCTTCCCCATTTCCTGTCGGTTCATTGGCTGGTGGAGGGGGTTCGTGGTTGGTTGGGATGACGGATGAGGTCTTACTTACAACAACTTGGGTTATCTTGTCGGGTTTCCTCACAAATGTGGATTTTATTACTCCCATAGATCTCAATTTTTGGGGTATTTGGCTAGGTTGTGACATACCAGCTTCAAACAAAGGCATTTTGGTGGTGATCTTTTGTACAGAAGTGAGTAACTCAGGAATTTTTTTGATGTACACCTGGAAGTATCTACCTCGATCGAACCTCTCCTTCAGGTTTTTCGGCATAGCATTCTTGCATATTCAACTGGGCTTATGGAAGGAAGCCTTGGAATTTCTTCCTGTGTTATTTGAGTTGGATATGGGGGTGGGGGTGTTCATACTACGTCGACAACATTTTCGGCCATGAAGGTGTTTGTTCTCTTGACCTTTTTTGGCTGACCTTGCTATGCTCCTGCTTCAACAAATTTTTGGAACTGTGCTTCCCCCGAAATTTTGTTTGCTGCGGCATATTCTATGATGTCAACGGCCATGGCTACCAATTCATCTTCATCTTATGATGATTCTGCGATGACAAGCTTGCGCTTCCCCTTCCCCTATCTTTGTTTTTTATTTTTTCTCCTCTTCTTTGAGGCTGCTATTTCCTTTGTTAGTTTGCGGATGTTTTATTTGGTTATAGTATATTAAGGATTTTTAGTTTCTGTGTCAACCTATGGTCCTTTTTCTCCCCCTTGTTGTTGATTTGGGCTGACACTTTTCTTAGTTTGATTGATTACCTATTGTTCTGTCTGTGTCCCTTCCCTTTGGGCTGTCGGCAGTATGATAGTAATCTGTATTCGACTGGTGTCTTCTGCTGGTGTTTCCTCCGACACGAATGTGCTAATGTATAGCCAAAGTTCATAGTCTTCTTATTTTTCTTGGTCGGTGTGTGGTTCTTCTATCGCTAGGGTTGATTCTTTGGCTTTCGCTAGTATTGTCAGTTTCATGCCAGACTATCAAGCCAACTCCTAGAAGATCTCTTCGACTGTTGGATAGTAGTTGAGAGTCTTTGTTTTTGCTTTAGCACCCTACATATACCATACTATAGTATGGTCAAGTTCTAGCTTTATGTTCGCGGTCTTGGGCAGACTTCGTCGGATGTTCTGGGGCACCCTCCATCTGATCATTTGGATTTTAAGTTGTTGGAACTAGTTTTCCAATAGCACTTTTCCATTTTCTAGTTCCTTCAATGTTCCAATCTGGGAAAATGGTTTGAATCTCCACATATGGAATCTTGTGGGTTCTTGGAACTGCTTGTCCCTGACGGGGCACAGGTAGTACATCACTATTCATATTATAAGGGAAGGGAACCTTATAATCCATCCCTACTCCTGGCATTTCTCACAAATGCCTTTGAGCATGTCGGATACATACTCAACCTATCTGTAGATTTTCCCTATGTTGAAAATGGTATTCATTGCCTCTAACATGTCCAATTTTAGGTTGCTTCCTCGACCTGTGGGTGTAAGCCCTGTTGCTATTATTTTAGCCACAATTTGTGGCATTCGGGCTTGTATTTGGCTAATCATTAGCCCTTTTGAATTTTTTCCCGATGGTGATCCAGTTAGTTGCTCCACTAGCCCTTCTTTTATGCTGACTGGTACTGAGTCACCTTGGCTGGATAGACCAGTCAATTTATATATTACTTCACCAGAGATCTCGACTGGCTTGTCGAAGTATAATCTGTCATTGTGGTATCAGCTTATAATGAATTTAACTGTTGTTTCCTTCGTACCTCCAAAGCTTTCCATGAACAGTGTGTTCATGTAGTTCATGATAGTACTATGGTTTATCTTCTCTGCGGTCGATGTTGGTTTCTTGTCAACAAAAGCCCATTCCTTGATCTCGGCCCATGTTTTCACCCATGAGGTCTCTTGAACCTTGACCTTCTTTATGTTCCTCAACCTCCTCATTAATCAGGTCTCAGCAATTTGTAGTCCATTAGTCCCAGCTGCGGCTTTGGTTTTTTTTGGTGCCATTTTGTCGAATCTTTGTTCGAATTTTATTAGGGTTTCTTGGTTCTCAGTTTTTTGTTTGCTAAGTTGGTCTCTTCATTCAAAATACTGTAAATGATCCTCTTCTGGTCCAGTATTTATAGGCGATGTGTTTGACGTTTTTGTCGATGGGTGTATTAATGGCAAACGTGATGGTCCAACGCAATCACTTGAGTTTGCGGTAATGGTGATTTGATTTTGGCACTCGTAGTCATGAAGGCATGATGTGACTTTCAAGGTCATTAGTCAATGTCGATCCTATGAACAATCGATGGTGGTATGTTGGTGGGTGTAATGTCGGCTATCAAAACGTTGATTTCCTGTCATCTTGGTTTATGATATTGGTTCTATTTTTTTGTCTTTTTTATTTTTTTTTCAGATATTTATAGTTTTTGTCTCACCGTTATGGTCATTATATGTTTTTTTTTCTTTTGAACTTGTTTTAGTTTTTGTACCGCTTTAGTTGAGCACCATTAACAAGTTTCCCAAATACTATGCCTTGTAACATCCTTAGTCGGACTGATCTGTTGGCATGAATCTCTTCGACAACATAGGGTCCCATCCATTCTCTTTGTAGCTTTTTGGGTTTTCCTTTTACTCGACTGTTGTATAATAAGGCAAGGTCCCATACCGACAAGTTCTTGTTTTTGATGTTACGATCATGCCATGCCTTCTGCTATTGTTTCTGGATTTCTTGATGCTCTAAAGCAATCATTCGATGTTCTTATAGTTTACTTAATTGTATCAGTCGGTCCTTCCTTCCTTGTTCAACATCGACATGTAAAATCCTGGCAATAATAGGTGTCTATTGTCGAAAATGTAGTGGAACTACTACTTCTTTTCCATAAACTAGTTGAAATGGTGTTTGGTCAGTTGAACACTTGTATTTTGTTCTGTACGCCCATAATACTGCAGGTATCTTTCCATCCCAGTCATCTTTGTCGGTGTTACATATTTTTGTTAGGACTTTTGTTAATTTTTTATTAAATGCTTCAATTGCTCCATTCGACTGATGGTGATAAGTTGTACTCCATCGATGGTTGATTTTGAACTGGTCCGTCAGTGCCTTGATGGTCTTATTAATAGAGTGTGAACCTTGGTCGCTGATTAAGGTTATTGGGCATCCAAACCTGGTGATTATATTTTCATAGATGAATTTAGTAGCTATATCACTAGAACATGTGTCGACCGGTTCTGCTTCTGCCCATTTGGTTACATACTCTACTACAATTATTATGTACCTTGCACCTGTTCTTTTTACTGGTATGGGAAATGGTCCTATGAAGTCGATGGCCCAAATTTCAAATGTTAAACTTGGGTTTACTAATATTAATGGAATTTATGTGCTAGGAAAAGGTCGACCTAGTCGTTGGCATCTGTCACATTGGATTACAAACTTTTTATAATATTTGTAAAGTGTCGTCCACCATAACCCTAACTGTTGAATTTTCTTGGAAGTTGTGTCTACTTGAAAATGTCCTCCCGTCAGTCCATAGTGTGCTTCATACATAATATTATTTCTTTCATGTTCTAGTACACATCTTCTGAGGATGTCATCCAGGCCCATTTTATACAAGAATCCATTTGTTATGCTATATGGTGCAATTTTCATGGCTAATATTTGTTTCTTCTTTGTACTCATGCCTTCTGGTGCTTGTCCATATTCTAAGAACTGAGCTATTTCCTCTAATTCTGCTGGGACTGCTTCTATTCAAAATAAATGTGCATCTGGTAGGTCTTCTTCGACTCATGTCAGTTCCTCTCTTGTGTTGATTCGTGATAATTGGTCGAGTTCGACATTTAATTTTCCCGGTCTGACCACAACTTCAAATTCAAATTCTTGGAATAGCAGTAGCCATCGACAAATTCTCCCATGGTGTAAGGGTTTATTGACTAGGTATTTTAGTGCTTGGTGATCGCTATAAAAGATAAATGGGTTTGCTAATAGGTAATGTCGATACTTCTGTAATGCGAAAACCATTCCCGATGCTTCTCTTTCTGTTGTCGAATAGTTTCTTTCTGCTTTATTTAATTTTATGCTACTGTAAACTATAGGGTAGTCCATTTCATCATCTCCTGGTTGAGTTAAGATTGCTCCTATTGCCAGTCCTGATGCGTCGATGTGTACATGGAATTTGGACGACCAGTTTGGGAATCTTAGAATGGGTGCTTCGGCTAACTTCCTTTTTAGTGCTTCAAATGATATGTTGCATTCCTTTATCTAGTAAAACTCCTGATCTTATCTTAACAATTCTTCCAGTGGGTATGTCATATTTGAATAGTATCTTATGAATTTTCTGTAATATCCTGTATGACCAAGTAGTACCCTGACTTGTTTTGGGTTCACCGGAGGTTTTAAGTCAAGGATAATTTTTATCTTTGCGAAGTCAACCTTGATGCCTTCTTTAGAGAAAATGTGTCCTAATAGTATCCCTATAGGGGTCAGAAATATGCACTTCTTGATGTTCATAGATATCTTGATTTGTTGGCATCATTCCAACATAAGCCTTAGCCATTTGCAATGATCTTTCAACGTAGAGTATATTGTCCAATCGTCAAAATATACTGCCATTGTTTTGTAATTGTATTCTTGAAATGTTTTGACCACAATTCTTGAAAATACTACAGGTGCATTTTTTAGTCCAAAAGGCATAACCCTGTAAGCAAATGAGCCCAATTCACATACGAATGTTGTCTTTTTTTTGTTTTTCTTTGGCTATTGGTACTTGGTTATAACCTAAGAATCCATTTGTAAATGAGTAGCATTCATGTCCTGTGAACTCGTTTAAGATTTCAACTACATAAGGTGTCGGAAATGGGTATGTTAGTATAACTTTATTAAGTTCTCTGAAGTCAACACATATCCTTATCTTGGTTGGATCATGTTTCTTTGGTTGAACAACCATTGGAATTTCCCATTCTAATTGGTCAATAGGGTAGATAATTCCTGCTACCAGCATATTATCAATCTCTTTCTTGACTATCTCTTTGTATTTATGAGCTTGTTTATATGGTGTTTTCTTTATAGGTCAGACATCAGGTTTAATGTCAATCTTCATTTCACCCATTTCATGTACTAGACCTTTGAGATCCTTGTAGTCTCTAGCAAATACATCCTAGAATTATTTTAGTAGGTCTACTATTTCTATTGTTTGTGCTTCAGTCCAGTAGTCTCTTATTTTCGCTATTTTTGGTCGATCATCATTTGATATGTCGACTTCTTTAGTTTTCACTTTAGCGTCTAACCATTCAGGTGCTTTTGTTTCATTGATTAGTCGACTCCCTTCTTTAAACTGTGAAAATGTAGCAGGAAATTCTATTGTAGTCATTCAGTCAGTGTCTTCTTTGTCGGTTGTCTTGACTTTGAGTACTGTGTGAATTGGTTTTGTCGTTTCGACATGGTTTGATTTATATCTAAATATTTTCCCTTCTGGATTTTCATTTTCCATCTGTACTCTTGTTGACTGTGGTATTGTCCTGGTTTGTATATTATTGCATTTTATTGTCGGTCGGTCGTATTTTAGGGATTTTTTCTCTGTCGGTTCTACAAATTCCTTGATTTGTTTTGCAGTTTCGATCAAGTTTTCATCTTGTGGTATAAAGCTGAAATCTTTGATAAAATTATCTCTTAGTTTGTTCCATAGGAATGTTCACTTGGAGCCTCTTCCATTTTGTACCATTTATTTGGTAAGTCAAATAGCATTGATAGAAATAGGTGTGTCCATGTACGTTCATCCTTATACCCAAGTCTTTCCATTCTTTTTCACATGTTCTTATCTGGTCTTCTAGATCGTGTCCTTGGATAAATATAAGTATTTGGGCTTGATTGGTTGACCTCTTTCCTTTGAATATCTCTATAAAGTAATTCGAAGCTATTGTCCATGTCTGCAGCCTTGATTGATGAGTATCCCACCATCTAGAAGCTTGTCCTGTGAAAGTTTCCACTAGGCTTTGGAGTTGGCCATGTTCACCAATGTTTCTAGATACTTGTTCTATGTGCATAGCTGGTGATTCTCTTTCTTTATATCTTGGGATTTGTGTGATATTTACATTTGTTGGTTTCAGGATAGGATATTCCCTGGTTTTCTTTTCAAATATTTTTGGGATGATGGACACCACGAAGCACTGTTGGACTGGTTTCTTCTGTACTTTTTGAATGGTCCAGCATCCTCTTGCATGTGTTTCATAGTTCTCAACTTCCCAATCATATAATTCTACATCTGAGTTGTACCCTATTGATTCTTGATTCCCTAAGTGCAGTTCACCATAGATATTAGGTTCTATGTAGTCCTCATTGTTTTGTATCCAATATAGTTGTCGGATGTCGACTTCTTCATTAATAGGTTCTATCCAAGGTTCTCCTTGGGATGGATGGATAGGTACTATGACTTTTTGTCCATTCCCTTTTAGTTTTATCCTTTCCTTGTCTAACGATATCGAGGCTTTCATTTTTCTTCCCAAAGGTCGACCTACTAACGCTGGGAAGGAGTTGGATCCTTCCTTAAGGTCAATAATTTCAAAATCGACTTTAGTCGATATTCCTTTTATCATTGTGTCAACATTTTTCTAGACTCCAATAGGTTTAATCAAGCCTTGGTCGGCTAGTTTCAGGTATATTCCTGACTCGTATAGTCTAGGTCTGCCCAACTGTTCCCAAATGTCACGAGTCATAATGTTTAATTGTGTTCCAAAGTCGAGCACAACTTGTCGGACATGGTACCCTTCAATTTCTAGGTCAACAAGTGGGTCGACATCACTTTTGTCTTTTCAATTTAGGCTGCAAATATTTTTTATTTGTTTTTTGGTGTTATTGTTGTGTTTTATTTTATACAATAAGTAGATGAATTGAGATACTATTTTATCCTTTTGTACTAAGTGTATTAATTCTTTTATTGTGTTTTGTCGATTATCATCGGCTTCTTCCTGTTGAGCAAATTCTCTAAATACGTTTGTTGCGTCTTTATATAGTTTTTTTTGTTTAACTGGGCCAGGATAATCATTCTTTTCTTTTATTTTGCTTATTCATATATTATCATTCCCAATTTTTGTCCCTTGTCGGGTTACTATATGCAAATTCTTTGTATTGATAATATCATGTTTTTGTACGCACGAAAAGACATTAACATTTTTCTTTTTATTTATTTTTTCAAGCATAGTAGGGCAATCCTCTAATGAGTGATCCCCTACTCCACAGCTAGTACAAAATTTTAAGTTGGTTCTATCCTTCTATGGACAGTATTTGTATCGGTGACCTTCTTTGTACCACGTGAAACATTGGATGGGCCGACATGGTTGGTTGTCACGATTTCCGGAGAATCGACCTCGACCTCCATATCCTCCATGTTGATTGTCGAACTGGCACTCATATTGACGACCTTCATACCTTTGATTATTTTTTTCACTCTGAGCATTGCTTGGTTGATTGTCCTCATTGTTCTGCGCAACTACGTTCGTCTGATAGATTTCCTGGTAATTTTGTCGATTTTTTAGGTTTAGGTGGTAGTCGATGATGGTATGATTTTTAGTTTCACAAATTGCACACAATGATGCTTTACCATTATTCATGTTGAATGGGAAATATTTTGTGGTGTTCTCTCCATGCTCTTGGCAGATGTCACAAAAACATTTTGTTTGCACAAATTGAATGTCCTGTCGGCTGATGTCATGTCTACAGTTATCTTCTGAATGTCTGGCTATTGAGCATTTCGTGCACTAGATGTCCTAACTCTTAAGGTTTATCTCTTTTAAATATTTCTGCATGATCTTGAGCTGTTCTTCTAGTATAGTATCCATGGGATATGCCGGGAAGTCTTCATCCATCTCTACTTGTAAGGCTTTAGTAAGCGCATCTTCATATGTCTTGAATGTCTCCAAGATTATATGCCGCTGAATTTTCTGTGACAGACCTGCAAGAAACCACTGAATTAATAATTGTTCATCAATTACATAATCGAGTTGGTTGAGAAGGTCTTTCCAGCATTTTTCATACTCTCGGATGGATTCTGGTGGCTTTTACGAGGTTGTTTTTAACTTTTTACCTGCTGTTTAGCTGCCAGATGTTTAGCATCTGGAGTTTTAAAGAATGATAAAAATTGCACTTTAATTTCTGCCTTGGATGCATTGCGGGTTCTCTCAATAAAGGTAATATACCAAGTTAGAGATCTTTTCCTCAAATCATGAGCGAATTGTGCCATCTATCTATCTTCTGCTGTAACCTAATTGTCCTCCCATGTTGACTCACAGACAAACCAGTGTCGTCTAGGATCTTCATTTCCCTCATATAGAGGGATATGCGCTAATCCGTGACCCATTTCGGATTCACTGTCGGTGTCTTCTTCAGGAGGTGGTGGTGGTGGGGGTAGTGGGATGTTTTGTTTATATTTTTGTGAAAATCTATTATCGAAGAAACTCTCATTTCCGTTGGTTGTTTTGTTTGTCACTTCTTCTCTAACAAGCAGTCGGTCGGGGTTGACTTCTCCTGTCAATGTCCAACTGTAATTATTTGTCTATAGTTCAGATTTTTCTATATTCTCCAAAGTTATATTTGGCAGGGGGGTGCTCCTTCATGTGTTGGGTAAAGTAATTGGATACTTCGGTTGGAAGGATACGCCTGAAGCGTGACGCATTTTCCTTCTTCTAGTCGACGGATAAGCAAATGACTATAATTGTTTACCTCGTCGTCTATTCAGCTCCATATACCAAACTCACCAGCTCTTAGTTTGAGGTCCTCTTCTACAACAACTTGTATTCTAGTACTCATATTCATTGGAGACATAGGTCTTATCCCTTGAGGGACTTCTATTTGGAGATATTCTTGTTGCTCTATCCACAGATCTTTTTCCATGGGTGACGCTTCTTCATCAACACCTTCTTCCTGTCGGTCATGACCCGACTCTGGTGGATTTATTTCTTGGTCTATCACCCTAGTACTCATTCCTCTTTGTAGTTATATATCTCTTTCTCTTCTTTCTTCCCTCCTTTTCAGCCTCTTCACTCTCTCTATATTCTATAAATCTGACATACCTTTGTGTATCATTGTCCGTTCAATTTCCTTTTTAGGTCAACTTTTCATTACTGGTGATGGTACCTCTGTTTAGTCGACTAGAATCCCTTTGAATTTATCTCAACATACAACCAACTACCCCCCGATTTCCTACCTGACACTTTAGAAAGCTTGGACAGTTCTATTTACTTTCTTAGGAAATATTCCCACTCCCTTTCGGTGATGAATTTCTCCCACTTCTTTTGTTTCTTCTCCTAGTTGGTATTTTGTAGCGGTTTGTGTAGTGATGGACGAGGTTCGGCAATATGACCCACTCCTTTTTCTATCAGGAACTTGAACAACAAGGTCAGTAAGGAGCAAAGGAACTGCTCGGTAAGGTCTGTATAGAATTTCTTCTGAATGGTTCCTACCGAAGTTCTTTCTTCTATAGCTTGCTCCTCGTAGAAATCATCGATGATCTTTTCAAACCACTCTGACAGGTTTGTCCTTCCCCCTCGAATCAGTTTCTCTAGTAGCTATTTTTCTTTATTTGCTTCTGGCTTTTTCATCCAAAAGTTTCTTCAAGAGCTAGGGTATCGATTCTACGAACTTCTCATGGGTTTCAATAAAGAATATTTATTTTTCCTGAGCAGTCATTAATCTATTTCTTCACGCGTAATTTTGCAAATAATTTTCTATCTTGTGCTCCCACCAGTCCCTAATTTCCTACTCTGATGTCATCTGCTTGTATTCATCTCAGATTTGTACTACTAGCAACGGAACCAATGTTGTAATATCATATATCATAAAGGATTACCAATAATATACATTTAAAAGCATACAAACATATCAGAGACAAGAGATAAAAACACAGGTGTAAGAATAACAGATTATATTATAACAGGAGATTTCATACAATACACAGAACTGAACCGAGTTCTCCAGTGGCTCGACAGCCTAATATATATTATTTACAAATAGTTACAAATAAATGCCTGTCAGTTCGGTCAACCGACACGACCTTAGGTGGCTGACCTAATCTCTAATTAGTTGTCTTATCAACTTAGTCGGTTAGCCAACTTAGTCGGCTGGTCGACTAGCTCCTCCAACACTTACTCATAGCTTAGGATGGCTGCTTCTGTTAATTCCTGAAGTTAGAAGGTTTGAAACCTTTTTTTATTTGGTCAAAATTCCCATTCTTCTTGTCCTTCCATGCCTTATGGTAATTAGGTTTACCTTTTCTTTGCTCGTAGCAATACTTAGCCTTCCTTATTGCTTCTTCAAGAGTTCTAGGTTCATAAAACTCAATTATGTCTTTGTAAGACTGAGGAAATCCACTCAAAAAATGCTGGACCTTCACTTTTTCATCTTTGATGTACTGGACATACCTCAACAATTCCAAGAACTTATTTGCATAATCTTCTATGGTCTGCTATTCCAATCTCAGCTCATGGAACTCCTTAATCTTGTCATCATAATACCTGTCAGAGAGGTATTTTTTCTTGAAATGCTTCTTGAACTGTTTCCACTTAAGTTTCCTTTCACTGATCCTCTTTACTTGCTTGAAGTGTTCCCACCAAATGGGTGCTCTTCCATTCAGATTGAATATGGAAACCCTTGCATTCATGTTTCCCGAATTATCCTGAACTTGGAAATACTTCTTTATCCCATGAAGCCAAGCTTCAGCCTCTTGTGCAGTCTTTACCTCACCATAAAATGTAGGAGGTTTAGCCTTCTTAAACTCATATCGAGAGCAATCCCTATGGTGCCTATTTCTCTTTTCCTTGCGAGAAGAAGAGCTTGAATCCCCACTAGATTATTCTGAGTCAGATGATCTACTATAAGTCCCTCTTCTTCTCCTAGTACTGCTCTTACTATCTTCTAGATTTATTTTACCCTGTCTAGAGTCTATCTTTATTTGCAAGTCTGTCAAACTCTACAACATAGCATCATTCAACTGATGCTTCTCTTCCTGGGATTTAATTAAGCTTCTCATGGTGGCTGCAATATTTCATGGTATCTCTTGGAATCTCCTTCCATTAGACTCTATGTCATCATTTCCAACTTGGACATTTTCTCCCATGGCATCTCGCGCACACTCATAGGAATCCTGAGCATCATATCCATCATGGGTTCTCATGAATGAACCACAAATTACTTTACCAAACCGCACTACCTGGAATACTACCCTTGAAGGTGACTATGATTCTGCAAACGTGTTAGTAACACAACTGTTAGCTACATAACATTTACACAAATCAGAATTACTTACCTTCTCTTGGAAAAATCGTAAAATGACAACTTTTCCCAAAACACAGAATTTTCTTCCTCAAAGAACGACTGTCTCAAGGGAATGATGGGGGTCAAGGGGGCTTTCCTCGGAGAGCTTCTCCCAAGAGACATCAAAAAACTTTTCCAATATTTCCTAAACTTAGAAAATTTTCTGGAGAATTTCTTCTTATCTTCTTCTCCTTTTTGCCTCCATTTCGGCTCCCTTCCGGAGAGCCTTGCTAAAACCTTGGCTCTACCTAGCCGAGACCTTTGGCTCCTCCCATATGAGAACCTTATCTCCTCCTAGCTAAGAGCTCTAGATCCCCTCCCATTTTCTCCTCTGGCGTCATCAGAAGCCCCTCGGCTAACTGAGCCGACGTATTGGCTAGCTTCAGCTAACACGTTCCGACGATTTTGACACTTCAAAAAATTTTGAAAAATTTTGCAAGTTTCTCTCTCTGGTTTCCTTGTTAGCTGTGTCTTGGCTCAACCCAGCCAAGAACCTCGGCTCCTCTCAGCAAAGACCACCGACAAATTTCAAACATGGACAAATTTTTGAAATTTTCTTTTTACCTGTTCCTTATTAGCTGGACTTCCGCTTAGGTTATCTGGTGTATTGGATGAGCTTCTGGCTAAGTCATCCAATGTATTGGATGGGCTTCAACCTAATCCATCTGATCATTTTCATACGTAGAAATGTTTTTGAAATTTTCTTGTCATTTTCTCTGATTTTCTCCTTTTTTCCTTGTTGGTTATAGGTTAACTTGCCTCTGTCACTGATTCTTCATGGCCCATTGAGGCCCATGCTGCAACGTGTGCCCTGATACCACACTGTAATTTCCTCAACCCTCCGACTGGTGAAGAGGATGCTACCAAACCATTATCTATTCGAGAAAATGTCCGAGTTGGAAATGATGACATAGAGTCTAATGGAAGGAGATTCCAATAGATACTGCCAAATATTACAGCCACCATGAGAAGCTTAATTAAATCCTAGGAAGAGTAGCATCAGTTGAATGCTGCTATGTTGCAAAGTTTGACAGACTTGCAAAGAAATATAGACTCTGGACAGGGTAAAATAAATCTAGAAGGTAGTAAGAGCAGTACTAGGAGAAGAAGAGGGACTTCTAGTAGATCATCTAACTCAGAAGAATCTAGTGGGGATTCAAGCTCTTCTTCTCGTAAGGAAAAGAGAAAGAGGCACCATAGGGATTGCTCTCGAGATGATTTTAAGAAGGCTAAACCTCCTACATTTGACGCTGAGGTAAAGACTGCACAAGAGGCTGAAGCTTGGCTTCATGGGATAAAGAAGTATTTCCAAGTTTAGGATAATTCGGGAAACATGAAGGCAAGGGTTTCCATATTCAATCTGAATGGAAGAGCATCCATTTGGTGGGAACACTTCAAGCAAGTAAAGAGGATCAGTGAAAGGAAACTTAAGTGGAAACAGTTCAAGAAGCATTTCAAGAAAAAATACCTCTCTGACAGGTATTATGATGACAAGATTAAGGAGTTCCATGAGCTAAGATTGGGATAGCAGACCATGGAAGATTATGCAAATAAGTTCTTGGAATTGTTGAGGTATGTCCAGTACATCAAAGATGAAAAAGTGAAGGTCCAACATTTTCTAAGTGGATTGCCTCAGTGTTAGAAAGACATAATTGAGTTTTATGAACCTAGAACTCTTGAAGAAGCAATAAGGAAGGCTAAGTATTGCTACGAGCAAAGCAAGGTCAACCTAATTACCATAAGGCATGGAAGGACAAGAAGAATGAGAATTTTGACCAACGAAAGAAAGGTTTCAAACCTTCTAACTTCAGGAATTAGCAGAAGCAGCCATCCTAAGCTATGAGTAAGTGTTGGAGGAGCTAGTCGACCAGCCGACTAAGTTGGCTAACCGACTAAGTTGATCAGATGACTAATTAGAGATTAGGTCAGCCACCTAAGGTCATGTCGTTTGACCAAATCGACAGGCATTTATTTGTAATTATTTGTAAATAATATATATTAGACTGTCAAGCCACTGGAGAACTCAGTTCAGTTCTGTGTATTGTATGAAATCTCCTGTTATAATATAATCTGTTATTCTTACACCTGTGTTTTTATCTCTTGTCTCTGATATGTCTGTATGCATTTAAATGTATATTATTGGTAATCCTTCATGATCTATGAGATTACAACATTGGTTTCGTTGCTAGTAGTACATATCTAAGATGAATACAAGCAGTTGATATCAGAGCAGGAAATTAAGGACTGGTGGGAGTGCAAGATAGCAAATTATTTGCAAAATTACGCGTGAAGAAACAAATTAATGACTGCTCAGGAAAAATAAATATTCTTTATTGAAACCCATGAGAAGTTAGTAGAATCGGTACCCTAGATCTTGAAGAAAATTTTGGATGAAAAAGCCAGAAGCAAATAAAGAAAAACAACTACTAGAGAAACTGATTCGAGGGGGAAGGACAAACCTGTCGGAGTGGTTTGAAAAGATCATCGATGATTTCTGCGAGGAGCAAGCTATAGAAGAAAGAACTTCGGTAGAAACCATTCAGAAGAAATTCTATACAAACCTTACTGAGCAGTTCCTATGCTCCTTACCGACCTTGCTGTTCAAGTTCCCGATAGAAAAAGGAGTGGGTCATATTGCCGAACCTCGTCCATCACTACACAAACCGCTACAAAATACCAACTGGGCGAAGAAACAAAAGAAGTGGGAGAAATTCATCACTGAAAGGGGGTGGGAATATTTCCTAAGAAAGTAAATAGAACTATCCAACCTTTCTAAAGTGTCAGGTAGGCAATGGGGGGGTAGTTGGTCATATGTCGAGGTAAAGTAAAAGGGATTGTAGTTGACTAAATAGAGGTACCATCACCAGCAATGAAAAGTTGACCTAAAAAGGAAATTGAAAAGACAATGATACACAAAGGTACGACAGATTTATAGAATATAGAGAGAGTGAAGAGGCTGGAAAGGAGGGAAGAAAGAAGAGAAATATCTATAGCACTACAAAGAGGAATGAGTACTAGGGTGATATACCAAGAAAGAAATCCGCCAGAGTCGAGTCATGACCGACAGGAAGGAGGTGTTGATGAAGAAGCGTCACCCATGGAAGAAGATATATGGATAGAGCAACAAGAAGATCTCCTAATAGAAGTCCCTCAAGAGATAAGACCTATGTCTCCAACGAATATGAGTACTAGAATACAAGCCATTGTAGAAGAGGACCTCAAACTAAGAGCTGGTGAGTTTGGTTATGGAGCCAACTAGACGATGAGGTAAACAATTATAGTCATCTACTTATCTATCGACTAGAAGAAGGAAACTGGGTCACGCTTTATGCGTATCCTTCCAACCGAAGTATCCATTTACTTTACCCGACACATGAAGGAGCACCCCCCTAGCAAATAAAACTTTGGAGAATACAAAAAAATAGACCTACAGACAAATAATTGCAGTTGGACATTGACAAGAGAAGTCAACCCCGACAGACTGCTTGTCAGAGAAGAAGCGACAAACAAAACAACCAACGGAAATGAGAGTTTCGTCGATAATAGATTTTCACAAACCTTTCTTAAGGATAAGGAGGGGGAATTATTTAACCCTTTGGGCCAATGGGGAAAATCCAAGTGTCAGCTGTTAAACCCATTTAGTTGTCACCCACTCTTTTGACTTACTCACCTTTCCCTTGTCTCAATCAGTCAACTACCACATTAAAGCCTCTGATGATAGTTGGGTAGTTATTGCTGGACAATGGTTTGTGGCAGGACTGTCAGTCCTTACCCACATGCACACTCCACCAACAGACTCATTCACCCTCATGTGGGTAGGGAAAGCAGCATGACCCCATTCTTCATTTGTTTTCCTCACACAGAGAGCTGGGAGAGTTGTTTTCTGGCATTGAACTGTAACATCCCTAAAAGGTCAAAATCTATGCAAATATCATAGAAGAGAAGCATGTGTACAATTTTCATGAGTTTTTGAGCTGGTTAACATAAAACCAACACATTCTAAACTTCAAAATCGAACTAATATTGAATCACAGACATCTAGATTTGGGACTTCTAAACTTTGAAATCGAACTAATATTGAATCACAGACACCTAGCCCCAGGGATTCTAAACAAGGTGGTTGTCTTTCTTCTATGGCATATAGGATCATATTTCATAGTTGAAATATATTTCTGGTATAAAAGGTTTAATACATAGTGATGAGATTTGGTAGATTTTAAAGGAACAAAAGAGTAAAGGATAGACCTATAAGATCAATTGTGAGACCTGTAAGCAAAGAAATCCTAGTTGAAGCATATGTCATAACTTGACTTGCACAATAGAAATCCAAAAAGGGAAGTTTACTTATGTCAAGGGAAGTCAACTTATTATATAAACATTAATTATATGCATGCTATTTCTCACAACTAGTATCCCTAGGTATTTTTATAACTTAGGCATATCTATCCACCTGCTTGTTTTGTTGATAAGGCTGATTATGGAGTATCTTCAATGACTTTCAATCATTTTTATTGTAAATGTGCACATGAATCCATCATTATATGGTGTTGTTTTGCTGCGGAAAACAAAAGAACTCTTGACCCAAAGATTTGACCCAATTTTAGGGGTATCATGCAACTTAATATTTTTGCCTCATTTTAAATGTGGTTAGCCTATTTTACCAAAGTTGTAGGTTTTTGACTTGATAAAATGTCAGGTGGATGGGTCTAGATCCACTAGTAGCACCAAGCACTAGTATTGATTTCCCTTGAGGATTCAAGTAGAGGCTAGAGGAGGATGCATATGGGGGTACTAATGATGACGATCCCATTATAGGGGAGGATTTTGTTGATGTGTATTTTGGATATTGGAGGCAATTAGGACCTTTATTTTGTTTCAAATATGTATCAAACCTGAGCGATTTTATTATATTCACCCTTATATGATCATGATATATACATGATCAAACTTTGTGTATTTGGTATCTAATGGTTTGGATATATATATATATATATATGGAGGAAGAACTTGATTGGTTACATAATGATCATGGGCATTAGAGGATAACTTACAACTGTAAGGGGAGAGGAAGAATTATTCATACCTCCAATCAGCAAGCGTGAATCCTTCATGCTGCAAAACAAGTTCATGTCTAGATACTGCAAGAGCTTTAAAGGTTTGCATTGCATTTGAAAAAAAGCTACTAACTTCAATTAGTTGAGAAGATGAAAACACATGTTAAACATTGGATGCATAAAGCTAACAACCAGGATCAACCTTCATAAATAAGGTACATATCGCTTTTATCCCATTCATATTTTATATGTTTCAGTAATCTTATATATTTTGTTTTCTATCCAAACCTAGTAAGTTGGTGACCCTAGGACCCAAACTCATAAGGTATATTTCCCTGAACAATAGCAAGTCAAAGATAATGCCATCAAGAAATCCCAAATGATCACAACCATTAGAGGTTGTGTGTTGGATTGGTATATAAAATTATCTATGTTCTGACGAGAGTCCCATAGAAAATGTTAGATAAAATATGAGTAGGATTAAAAGATGAGTTCAGAAAACCCAAATCTTAGTCGTAGTGTATTACAGAGTCTCACCTATAGATTCTGTTTGGTACTTCAACCAAATATTCAATACATCAATGTTCAAAGTAATCTTTCAAATGTTGTATGTACAACACAAAGAGTTGTTCATTGTGATGTTGTTTCTACACATCCAGATTCCTTTGATGCAACATAATATTTTGTCACAAAGCGAGGCCCTTGTGCTTGCCATGAAGTTGGAAGTTGTTAAAATAATGTAACTTCAGAAGATATTCTAGTTGTATTGTATTCCTCCTATTGGAGATGATTTTGGTCTTGTTAGAGTCATTGAAGGATGCAATGTAAGCCTCTGAATGTAAGTCGGTTCATTAGTACCCAAGTGACAATATAATAAATGCTATTTGTAATGTCCAGTTGGACAAGTCAGCCCCACCAAGTTAGAGGTCAATTCAATAGAACAATATAAATAGGGAGGCTCTCCCCTTAATTTGTACTCACTCACTCAAGCTAGTTTTGGCAAGAGAGAGAAGTAGTAGCGCACCAACAAGGAGGAAGTAGTTGTTTTCTGGGTTTTACACTACACTGGTTGAGTTCTATACTGAGGAATTTTTGTGAGGTTTTCTCCCTTGTGGTTTCCTTGAGGGAAATATTTGTGTTCTTTTGTTCTTATGTTTTTGTGCATGTTGTTCTTTCAGCGATCTTCTAGTGGCAAATTTTCTTAATATATCATCTAAGCAATTATAAATAATTTTAACATGGTATCAAAGCCACCCTGAAAGGAGACACTGCACAACTAGGTTTTTTTGTTCTTAACAAATCCTTCGATAGTTCAACTAGAAAAGAGGGCTCATCCAACTCGCCTCTGAAGGGTGCATCTTTCTATGGTGACAGAATTGAATTTCAACAATTTTCAATTTTGGACCTGTTACTGCCACCGGGACAAACTAGGGTTTCAGTTTTCCCAGGGTTTCATCATCAATCTCAGAAAAAGGAAGATACATTCTACCTCACCTCAGGAGGGTGAATCTTTTCCACCTCTCAACCCTATTAGGGTTTCTAGTTGAGAAATTAGGTTTCCTACATCAAACCCTAAGTCTTCTAGAAGGAGGTTAGCCATAAACTATTTTCTTCAAGTAAGTACTCTTCCTTCTTATTCCATTTGAAGTTCTCATTTTGTTGAATATGACTAAGAACACCAAGCTAGATGAAAATATTGAAGGAAATGAAAACATAAGAGCATGGAAGTATAGGATCATGCTCATCCTACAAGAGAATGATCTAGAAAACTTTATGAAGGAGGAAGTGAAAGAACTAGAAGAGGAGGAAGCTAATTCCAAGCATACTAAAGGATATGATAATAGCCAAAAGGATCATATCTGACTCCATCAAGAATCACTTGATTCCTCAAGTATCATCAAGATAAACTCCAAAATAAATGTTTTATTCCCTCTCCAATTTATTTGAAGGGAGAAACATCAACAGAAAGATGACTCTGAGGAATCACCTCAAAAGTGTGAAGACTCAAAAGTCAGATACTATGCAATATCACTTTTCAAGAGTGGCTCAAATTAAATATCAGCTAGAAGCCATTGGTGATATAGTATAACAAGAGGAAATTGTGATGATCACTCTAAATTTTCTTCCAAGAGATTGGGAATCTTTTATTCGAGGAATTTGCTCAAGAAGAAAGATAACCAAATTCAGAAAGCTATGGGAAGAATGTGTTCAAGAAGAAGAAAGAATATTAGCAAGAGAATTGAAGCTAAATGAAAATGAAGATCAAGCCTTGATAGCCCATGCCAAAGGAAAACACAAAAGAAAGAGTTATGATCATCCTCACAAGACTCAAGGATTCAAAAGACCCAAGAAATACTTCTCAAATTGTGTGTGCTTCACTTGTCATAATATGGGACACATTGCCATCAACTGTCCCATGAAAGTAGAAAAAGTTAAAAGGATGAGAAGGTTCCAATCTCATGCTCCTGAAGATAGTGATCAAGAAGTAGAAGAGGAAGAAAATAAAGATGAAGAATCCAATGAAGAATATGTACTGATTTCTTCCCTAACAGGATCAGCCTCACCAGGAAATGACACCTGGTTAGTAGACATTGGTGCATCCAAACACTAATAGGTTACAAGGACTCACTACCATGCCTTGTACAAAAAGATTCACCACACAAAGTAATGATTGGAGATGACTCTCAGTATCCCATTAAAGGAATGGGAGAAGCAACCTATAAATTGGATTCTAGAAAATCCATGAAGATAAAGGATGTTCTATATGTCCTTGGAGTAAAGAAGGACCTCTTGTCTATTTCATCCTTGGACAAGAGAGGATTCATAGTTTCCTTCATAGATGGAAAAGCTCTTATGCTGTCAAAAGGAAAGACCATAAATGATGCAGTAGAAATTGGAATTGAAGAAGGATGACTCTACAAACTAAAGGGACATGCAAATTCAACTTTAGAAACAAGTACAATAAATCTATCTGAGCTTTGGCATAGAAGGCTTGCTCATGTTCATTACAAAGCTCTTCCAATAGTAAGCAAGGTTGTGACTGGTCTACCAAAAATTCAGATAGAACATGAAGGTGTATGCAAAGGATGTCCACAAGGTAAGAATACTAAGAATCCCTATTCGAAGAGTGATAGCAAAGCAAAGGGGATCTTATATATTATCCATTTGGATATATGCAGGCCAATGCAAACAAATTCATTAAGCGGGTATGTTTACTATGCTTCCTTTATTGATGACTACTCCCGCAAGACATGGATATATTTTTTGAAAAATAAGGATGAAGTGTTTTAAAGTTTTAAATAGTTTAATGCCCTAATAGAAAACCTCTTTGAGAGGAAGATAAATATTTTAAGATCAGATAATGGAGGAGAGTTCACATCAAATGAATTCAATGATTTCTGCAAGGAAGCTGGGATTAAGAGGGAGCTCACCATTCCCTACAATCCTCAAAAAAATGGTGTGGAAGAGAGAAAGAGTACATCTATCATGGAAGAATTAAAATACATGATACATGATCAAGATCTACCAATGTACCTATGGGCAGAAGCAGCCAGAACAACAGTATATGTACAGAACAGAATCTCCCACAGTGCCCTTGGGAACAAAACTCTAGAAGAAATGTTCTCTGGATAAAATCCTAAGGTAAGTCACCTAAATATATTTGGTTTCCCTGTGTATATTCATATTCCCAAGGAGAAAGGAACAAAGATAGAACCTTTAGGAAAGAAGGGATTGTTTGTGGGATATAGTGAACAGTCAAAATCCTATCAGATCTATATCCCAGGCTACTGTCATAATGAGCTTAGCAGATCAGATGTAACATTTGACAAAGACTCTGTTTTTAGAAAGTTGAATAAATATAGAGTAGATGAAGAGGAACATGAAACTATCAAAGCTACAGAGAATCTTAAACCAGTTGGAAATGAAGAAGAAAGTCATATACTTGAGGATCGTGACATGATTGAACCTCAGTTTCCTAAAGAAGTGCCCAATGAAATGATTTCTCAAAAGAGAAAGCCTTCCTGGGCTCGTGATGTAATTGAAGAAGAAAAAATACTTGGTGTCCTAGAAGGAATCACTAGAGAAAGAAAGAATCCAAATTCATATCCCAGTTATACGGCCTTAATGAGTGATCTAGTTGATAAATAACCAACTTGTTTTTAATATGCAACAAAACAGAAGGAATGGATTGATGCAATGGTCGAGGAATACCAATCCATAATAAAGAATGATGAGTGGGAAATATTCCCAAGACCAAAAGACAAACCAGTGGTATCCTCAAAATGGATCTTCAAAACAAAGCATTCTGTAGATGGTAGTATAGAAAAATACAAGGCAAGATTCCTAGAAAGAGGGTTCTCCCAAAAGGAAGGAATTAACTATGAAGAGACCTTTTCTCTAGTAGCTAGGTGCACTTCAATCAAAACTGTCCTTTCCTTGGCAGACAAGAATAAATGGAAGTTACATTAAATGGATGTGAAGACATATTTTCTAAATGGTGATAGAACAAGAAGTGTATATCGAACAACCCCAAGGTTTCGAGACTGATTATCAAGAAGCTTATGTATGCAAACTCAAGAAAGAATTGTATGGGGTAAAACAAGAACCCTGAGCATGGTACGGAAGAATAGATGGATTCCTGATGAGTTTAGGTTTTACCAAGAGTAAGGAAGATTCTAACTGTTACTATAAGGTTGAGAATGACGGACTTATGATACTACTTTTATATGTAGATGACTTATTCCTAACATGAGAAGATAAATTCATGATTGAATGCAAGAAGAAGTTGGCTGCAGAATTTTAGATGAAAGACCTTGAAATGATGCACTACTTTCTAGGTCTTGAAGTTTGGAAATCTCTAGATGAGATTTTCCTAAACCAAAGGAAATATACGGTGGAAATTCTGAAGAGGTTTGGAATTCTAGATTGTAAGGCTATGACCACTCCAATGACAACAAGCTTGAAGTTACTAAATGATGATGCATCATAAGTTATAGTGTTATCCGAAAATACACACCTCTTGTGGACAAGAGTTGGTTCCCTAGATTTGAATGGTTCAAGTCTAGAACAAAACACAAACACCAAATGTTAAACTTCCCCTAGATCTAGTTAATCAGTTGAATGAAATGCCATGATACTTCTCTCAAATTTTTTCCTCATTATTCTCGGATAAAAACTTGTAAAAGATGGAAAACAACAAGAGAAACATGATAGCATACAATATAATCAACTAGATCTATGCTCGTGACCAAGAAATCAAGAAATATATACATATGAAATAGTAAATATAGGAAAGAAAAGACATTTTTTATTAGAGATGATTGGAGAGACTGCAACCTTCATGCCTTGGTGTTGAGAGTTCCTTCCAATGGATTCTTTCCTCTAAATTTACATAGCCTCTAAAGACTCAAGAATGATTTTGACAGAGTTTGGGTATGCAACACAATTGTTCCTCCTTTGACCCATAGGGGATGAGCCAGTATTTAAAGGCATGGGAGGATAGGTATGATTGAGGATCTCATGGGTGAGGTGGATATAAGATCCTAAAATGGAGCATCTCGACATCCAGCTAGTTCCTAAACCATAGGGATGAGGCTCCATGGAGGTCATCTTCAAGCATCCTCTCGAAGCTTCCTTTTTTTCCTTGAAAACTTGATCACCACTCCTCCAATGAAGCAAACATGCGGTTATAATGGGGTAACGCTTCTTGCAGTGAGGGAAGGAGTGGTGGCACCACTTCTTGCTCATGTATCAGGAGCGGTGCTGACTTGGGTAATGATTTTTGTCAATGGGAGATGAGCGTTACCAACTCAACATAGGGAAAATTTTTAAGGGGATAATTTGAACCTTCATTTCTCTAGGGAAAACTTTGAGAGATTGGAGTAATCAAGGGAATACCTATCTCATAACATGATGGTGATGAGATTTCAGTGTAACAGAGATGCCCCCCAAAGTATGACGGCTAGAGGGAAACGACAGGCATAATACTTTGAAAGAACAAGGTGTAGTATCGAGGAAAAGGTCTAAAGGTAGGACCTTCTCAAGCATCACAAACTTTTTGTAGCACCTTTTACATTTGTCCCAAATGACTCACAACATGGATGCTAACCAATACAATGCAGATCCATGTGAGATATAAAAAATTCATGGCTACTAAAATACAGCGTATATCTATGCGAAGAAGACTCAAATTTGGACATTTATACCAGACATACAATGTAGATCTATGTCATACATACTCAAATCTGAGCATAGCCACAGACATACAAATGTGGATCCATGCTAGGACTCATACAAAATACTCCATCGCAACCTGGGGAAAGCAATGAGTGCTTAAAAATTACTCAGGGTCTTCATCTCGTCTTCCACAAAGTAAAATTCTATCCATGTGATTACAATGTTCTGATGTCAAACATGGCAGAAACCACTTGATTACCGGTCAATGATGTGAATCACTAACAAGTGCGAGGGAGATCACCATTGATGTCAATGATTTCCAAGGTATCCTAGTACAATCTCGTGAGTGTGAATAGATGATCTGATGTTGAACACTCAGTTGAATCTTTCGATCAAAGGTCAATGATGTGAACCTATGTTGAGAGTGAGAGAATATGTCATTAAGGAATACAGACCTCAAGGTACTATCTTTTTGTTTCTAAGACTAATTCCTAAATAATGAGCTGATGTCGACAGGAATAATCTCATCGAAGGAGGGCCATGATGAATCCCACATCGATGACATGAAACTCAGAACAAATTTCTGGAATTTTGAGTATGATGTAACCATAGGATTGACTCAAAAGTAACTGACCAAAAAAAAACATTTACTGCAAGTGTAAAATCTCAACATGACTTCCCTTTGAACATCGAGCGGCATGATCGAAGACTTGGCAGCATTGACTTGATGAGTCAGAACACAATACAACAAAGGACAATGCATTCTTTGAGAGAATCAGAGGAGTGACATGACTCATGAAAGTGGATCGACTAAAAAACAAGCTGAATACCTAATTGACTCAATGAAATGCAGATAAGTGCCATGTTCAAAGGTGACTAACAACTGCCATTTATTGCAAATGAAATCTATTTCACTTCCCTTAATTTCCCCATCATGATTGATGAGTGCCTCTTTTCATTTTTATGAGTTCAAAGAAGGTAAAAAACACTCAATATATCTCATCCTTTGGATGAGGCCAATTTCATATGTTTTACGAACCTAAGAAAGGATGGGTTCATTCCCAAAAAGGGTCTTTCAATGTTTAATTTAACGAGTCCAACGAAAGAAAACTCGGTGTAGCTCATGTTTAGAGAGTCTGAACAAACTAAAGAAGACTGTGAAGGGTCCTTTTTTGTATGATTTAGTCCCTAGGTCCTGAAAAAGAATAAAATAATACCCAAGAGAACTCTTCCAGTCATGATTGGCTGGAGTGTACCTTTTTCGTAAGTAGTACCCCCTGGTCTGAAAAAAGGGGTAAACAATCACCAGGAAGACGACTCTCCAGGTCCTTTCACGAGCGTGAAGAAGACAAGTTCACTCGGCAATCTTTTCAAATTTTAAGAGTCTAAAAAGAGCTTAAATAGGACTCTATTAACCTTTTTCATGTTTGAATCCAGAGCACGAAAAAGTAATAAACTAAGCTCAAACCACTTTTCATGTTTTAACTAGAGCACGAAAAATGAAAAGTAAGCTCAACACCATCTTACTGTTTTTAACGAGCTCGAAGATCATTTGAAATAATGCTTAGGGTATCTAATTCATTTTTTAACGAGATTGTAATAGAGAAAGAACTATGCTCAAAATGACATGATTCATTTTTACACAAGCTTGAAATAGAAAATAGCTATGCTTGAAACATGGTTTCATTTTTATGCAAGCTTGAAACGAAATGGTAAACTATGCTTAATGAAATCCATTTCATTTTTTAATGAGATTGACATAGAATGGGAACTTTGCTTGGGAACCTGTTTCATTTTTTAACAAGCTTGACACAGAAAAAGAACTATGCTCACAGACATCTGATTCATTTTTTAACGAGCTTGACACAGAGAAAAGGAACTATGCTCTCAAACCTACTCCTACCCAACATGATATCCATAGGTTGGTAGGTTTCCCCCATTACATAAAAGATAGCGGATTAACTCTAGTATGATATCCATAGACTAGATCCATGCCCCCCATTTTACCTATGATGGGAAGAGGATAACTAGAAGAATAGGAAGGAATCATAAGAACATGAGGCACATTTAGGGCAGTCTGATTACTAGGAGTAATGAAATGGTTAGGTGTAACAAAGGAAAGCTGATCAATGGTCACAATCTTCCCATAATGGGGAAAATGCATAACTATAAAGAGTGTAGACACTATGGATTTCATGGTGTAAACATAATCATGTCCAAGGAGTAGATTGAAATCTAAAGGACCTTGGACCACCATAACATCAATACAAATAGTTTTCCCTCCTAATGTAATAGAAAAATGGGGAAGGATCCCTAAAGGCACAGTAGGTCTTCAATTAAAAGCCAGTATCTGATCGATGGCTGGCACAAGCTAAGTAGAACCTAAATCTTTCCAAGTAGTTGAGGATAGAATGCTAACAGAAGCCCCTTCATCAACAATAGTGCGAAGCATCCGCCTAGCGGTGACATTAACAACTATCTGGAAAGGAACACATGAATGAATATGAGACTATGTTAGGTTACTTCTGTCAAAGGAAATAACCTCATTACTTGGAGAGGTTTCTCTCGAAACAGACAAAATTTCCTCTTTTCGAGAACAATCAGAACGAAGCATGAAAACTTTAGCAGGTTTTAGTTCATTATCTACTGGAAGAGAAGAACAAGACGAAGATTTTTTCAAAGCGACTACTTCAGTCTTAACACTCTTTGATGAAAGAGTGGGATTAGGTGGAGATGACATCAAATCGATCGCTTTAACATCACTCTTCAAAGGAAGAATGGGATCAACCATAGATGAATCCGGATTGACCACTTGGAATTCACTCTTAGAAGCAAGAGTGGGATCGAACTCGGATGAAACCAAATCGACCACTTGGTCAACTAGTGGGGGTTCAAGATACAACTTACGATAACTTGTTGGATTTCTAACTTTACCCTTCCGAATATTAACCACAGAGTCATTGATTGAGGGGGGATCATCAGTATGATGACCAAAGGCTGATGACATCAGTTGCTGGGAAACCTTAGACCACTCTTCTAAAACTAGGGCCAGACCATGACAATATTTGAAAAGGTGATCACCATTACAAATCCTGTAAGGAAATTTGGGCTTATGCTGTCTTTGGGTGTGCAAATCAACACTCTTCGCACTAGGAGTAATTGGTTGATACTTGGTTTTTTGTTTATTTTTCTTATTCTTAATATTCCTTTTCTTCTTATTCTTATCCACCTGACTACTAGTACTACAACTTTCAATAGGCGAAGAGGGAAAAACAGGAGAAGACACATCTGGTGAAGAAGGAGAGGGATCAACATGAGGTTGATGCTCTTGCGATGAAGGATTAGGATCAGAAGAAACTGGTGTACATGGGATAACTGTACTGGAGAATAACCAAACATGTATTCTAATAGTTAATCCAAGAAGGCTTAATGTAGTTGAGAGGAGGACCAACATTCCCATATGGAGGGAACACAAAAGACATGCTTGGTAAAGGAGTCTCTTGGTTGGTAGTCCCGGAGAGAGAAGCCATAACTATGTAACAAAACTATCTGTCTCTTCTAAAAAATCCTAACTGTACAGACAACAAGTGCTACTCAAACAAAAGAAGCAAGCAAAATATGTGAGAGGAGTGGATCAAAGGTCTGGAACCTCATGGGATTATGAATGCTTCACAACTAGTGTGATTCCAAGACGACCAAAGGGTTAACTCGGATGGTCTCAGGATTCCTAAAAGTGTCTCCCAATATGCACAAGGTACATGGGAGCTCAAATCAGTAGTAATGTTGTCTAATGCACAATCTTCCACAAGGGGCCTTTCGATATACAATCGAGTACGTGAAGTACCTTTCTATATACCTCAAGGGTACGTGAAAGGCCGTTCGATATACCGACGGTACGTGGAAGAACCACATGAGTCCCGAGTTGCATTGCAGGAAAATAACGACATCTCCTACATTTTAGGATGCCCGAACATGTCACTAACCTATCACACAAATTGCTAAAAATTTTAAACCTAAGCTAGTACTTAATTTTATCTTGAACGGTTGGGTGGATGCATGAGGTGAGGACATAAAAATTAAAACCATAGAGTATGATGTGCAAAATTTCACTTTCACTTTCAAAGTATGCCCTAATTAAGGAAGGGAGAGAGAGGTTCAATTCATTTGAAACATAGAATAAATCCCATACAAAAATAAAAGACACTTGCTTATATGGTCCTTTCCTAACTAAAACAAACAAAATCTTCTCTTTTGAACTGAAAGAGAAGTGAGATCTCTAATGAAAACCAAGAAAAGATTATTACAAATTTTATACAAAAGTGTTTATATTTTTCAACTAAAGTCAAAATGAACTAAAAGAAACATTCTACAATAACTTTTATATGAATTTTGTCACAATTTTTGAAAAAAGGAAAAACCATACAAAAATCATGTATAACAAACGAAGAAAAGGTGAAATGAATCTTTTCTTGTTCTATGAAAGAAGACAGAAATTAGAGATCTATCAAAACCAAGTTCTATTCAAAGCCAACTATGAAGCTTTAAAATACCAACCTCAATCATAATTCTTGAAAGTACCTATGGATTCATACACACGCAAGGGGGGTCCGAGGGGAGGTCATTTCTACTTTTCTACTTTTTCTACATGAAAAGTAGAAAAGGTCCTAACATGATATTAAAAAAAAAATTATAGGAAGGATAAATCAAATTTTAAAAGATTATTCTTACTATGAGATAATAGACATGAACACCTTTGCAAGCATGGACAATATTTAAACAACCTATGGCTTGGGAGTTTCAAGATTGAAGTTGTTCAAGGCACCAATTGTGTCCTCCTATATAATTTGGAAGTTAGCCTTTTAAGTTTCCATTGACTGAGAAACATATAAAAAATTAAATATCCTAAAAGATGCTAAGTATCCATCCATTTGTACATTAGTATTTTATGATGTTTTTGTTCCCCGGGTAATCAGTATGGCAACCGCTAGATCTATGATGGGTCAACCCACACCTTTTGAGGATTATATGCAAACATCATCTCATATTTTTAGAAATGGTCTTCTCTATACAGTTTTTCTAGATAAGGGACCTTTGTCTTCCAATTTATTAACATTGGTGTTTATTAGTTCATTGCTTCTCCTAGACCCACACTATAACGCATGTATAGTTTTAATTCACTTGCTAGGTACACAGTATTAAGTTTTTGGTTATAAGAGATACATTGGAATTTTGGCCTTGTCAAGAGGTGTTGGGAAGGAAACCTAGTGTTTGTAGGAGGGGATGATGGCATATACGAGATAGCATTCAGCCACTAGAATAATCCACGGTGGAAATGGAGGAAAGGACAGTGTAAATTGGAAGCCCCTCTCTGGAGTGGTGAATATCGAGAGCGGAAATACATTATATGGATCGGGGAAGCAAGGTAAAGAAGAGAACGTCGGATGCGATGAAGGCATTAAACGGGAGTTGTAATCAAAGGCTGATATTGATCGGATGGAAGATCGATGGTATCAAAACATTTCATATGGCGAACATGCCCGACCAAAGCCACTTTTCCAAATTGCGAAATGGGTTAAAGCGTGGAGGCATCTAATGGCCGAGATTGTGATCTAAGAAGATCCACGGTTGTAAGTGATTTCGCATCCCAGATTAGCAAGGAAGCATCATCAATTTCAGATTATGAAAAGTGGTACGGGTCGCTCAGATCATTGGTCACTACAAGAGTGGAAGGAGATCAGTGGTCGTAGTTCATTTCGCAATCTAAACTAGCATGGAGGGGACCAAAACCTCACATCACGAAGAGTGGTAGGGTCCACTCAAATCAACTGTTGTGAAGAAATTCGATCTTGATCAACGGTTGAGCTACACATGCGAGAGGTAAGGAAGGATGTAGCATAAATAACCTCACATACCAATAGTTCATATCGCAAGGAGTAATATACATGGTGTGAGCTTCCTGGGAAGGGTGCGAAAGTTATGTTGTGTGAAAAGATATAAAGGGGTCCATGTGAAGTTAGAAAGGTTTTTCTTTTCTGAAACCTTGAAGCCTCCAAATATCCAACCACATACAGAGTGCCAGCATGGACCAACCAGGAGACTGTGCTACATAACAAGGTAGTCCCATGATACCCCCTGAGTGCTATTTGAAAATGGATGTGATAGGAGTAGTAGAAGTGGTAGTGGTGAGAGATGATGTAGAACCTGAAGTCACATGTCGGAGGGCAGAAGAAAGTCTGGTAGATGAGAATGCCGAGATTTTTGATACCATCTTGGTGAGAGAAGCCATTGAAACTGCTAGAGGTAAATTGGAAATCCTTAAGGACCAAGGTAGAGATAGCTGCAGTGTTTTTAAATCCTTCTTCCATTTCTTCTCTATTGGCCAAACCCGCCATTTCCCTGAGTTTGTCGAATGGTGCAAAGACAACTTCTCTGTCACCAAAGGTGTCATTATGAATAAATCAAAGTCTAAAATCCTTTATTCAGTCCAGGCTTCCATCATTGACAAAACCCTGCATATCCCAGATGAATTTGTCAATATATCCCAAAACTATCAGGATGAAAATATTATACATTGTTTCAGAGAGTCTACAGACGAAAGTAAAGAAACGTTCTCGAAGGCCTGTTCTAATCCCAATGGTGAACCCATTGACCTATCATACCCTATAGAGCTTATCTAATTCAATGAAGAAACTCAGTGGTGTATATCCCTAGCTAGTCATTTTCTAGGTCTAGATAGCAATGCCTATGTCCTAGAATCATTGTTGAGTCTGTTGTTCATCTTGAGTACTTGTCTAGCCGAACCGGAATTGCCCGAGAAATATTATCAGTCTTTCTGCCTTAAGTTTGATGAATTCCTAGCCGAGAACATCTGTTCTCAATTGGTGAATTTCCACAGCACTAAAGTGTTCAGATCCCAGTCCTTTTTACTGAGAATGCTTATAGCTTATAATGAAGAATACCTGCAAGTTCTTGAATTGGAAATCACTACTAATATGGCCATGGACTATTGTAAGTTCATGAACCAATTGATGGTCGAAATATATGACCTTTTCTTTCAGGAAAGGTTACCTAGGGTGTTTCCCAAGATGAGACAAATGCTACAATTTTCAAATAGCAAGAAGATAGGGGACTGGTTCCTAACAAAATTTGGAATGACCATAAGATTGTACGTCTTTGTGCATCAACCCTACATTCTGCCAGCCTTTCTAACCGCCAGGGTTTTCTTCATGGAATTGATCTGCAAAGACTCATTGTTGAGAAAGAGCACTTCTTGAGCTATAAAAAGAGCTCAAATTTGGTTTTCCCTTGGGAAGTGGGGCCATACACAGTCAGGAGCAGAGATGGTTTGCCACTGGTTACCAACTTGCTAAAGGGCATGGGGTTTTCTCTAGGACAAGTAGTAGACTATGACCCTCATCAAATAATTTCCAAAAGAAGAAAGTCTCATGAGTGTAGGCCTTTTGAACACACTGAGATAGTCGGACTTAGGGAAGCAACAAACTGGGATGATTTTCCTAATCCTGCTCCGATGGATACCAGCATAGAACAAGACGCTGGTTCATACTTGCCAGGAATATCTTCTCCCCAAAGAGAATTGGCTAAAATAGTTGCAATAGCTGGGGAGGTCTCATCATTGGTCAGCTATTCAGTGAGTTCAGTGAAAAGAGGGGGTCTGGAGCCTATGGATACTGAAGAAGTGGACACGGCTAGCATGCCCAAAAGGCAGAAGATAGAATGAAGGAAATAGTTAGTGTAAGTTAGAAATGGAAACACAAAGGGACAAATGAAGAAAAAGAGTATGGATAAAAAACAGGAGCTAGAAGAGCTCGAGGAAACCAAACTACAAATCCAAGAATATGTATTTGACAGGAAGACTCCAAATAGGCATGCATCTAAAGAATACTGGCTCGGCTCTTACCAGGAAAGGGCTGATAAAAATTTCAAAGAGACAGCAGAGCTTTACGATGAAGCAATGCAGTTGCCTTACCCAAACGTGGCATTGAAGACAGTAAGGGATCATGCCACTAACACCCTTAATTTAGCCTTGGCGATGGGAGATAAGGTGTCAGAGGTTATTGTGAACCTCTCAAAGGTTCCCACTATTGATGTAATACATCTCAACAAAGAAACCGGGGACATCTTGAATGCTAGATTGCTTAAGGCCACCATATAGATGTCAAAGCTAGAGGAGAGTAAAACAAAGACTCTGAATCTTTTGAGGAATGTAAGAATAGAGAACAAAGCATGCAAGGCCCAAATCAACAATTTGTAAAATGAGGCAATGCAAATAGAGGGACCAGCACATAAAGGAGTCTTCGCCCAAAAGTTGATCGATGATAAAGTTGATCAATGATAAAAGCCATATTGGCCACAAAGGAAAGGGAGCTTCAAAGTGAGAATGCTGAATGTGCAATTCAGCCAGTAGGTGTACCTGGAGAGATAGACATAGGTTCTCTGTCTAGAGCAATGTCCCAAATAGGCATGAAACATACAGAGCTTGTTAAATTAAAATAGAAAATTGAAGAATTAGAAAAGGAAAAAGACAAGGAGAAACAAGGAAGGGATAAGATGGAAGAGAAATTCCAAGGACTAATCCAACAAAATGCTAAGTTAATCCAACAGGTGGTCGGTAAACTTTCCTTGAAAGCTGCTAGACATTTAATCTGGGATCAGATCATTATAGAGGCTGATAAGTTCTGACCTTATCTATATTTCATTGAAGACCAGGAAAACACCATGACAGAGGCCAAGAAAAAGGTCCTGAGAGTATTAGGGGAACTACAGAAAAGACCTGCGGCAACAGCAAAAAATGTCGTTGCTTTCCTAAGCTCCTTGTCAAATGATTTTACTGATCAATATGGTATCCAAAATAGGGTTGTTGTTGTCTCCAGAGATAGAAAGGTAATAGCTAAACACATAATGATAGAGACTATACAAGCCAAGATAGATGTTATCGAACACAAGTCAAGGGGGTTATCAGGTCATCCAAGCTGCTAGTAGACAGAGGGATCCCTTTCTTTTGGGAAGAGAAGGGTCCTCTATTGTCCCAAAAGGAATATCGAGAACGTCTGGTTCAGTGCCGATTAGAAAACAGCAAGTTTGGAGACATGCAACAATCATTGTCAGGAAATATCATTTTTGATAAGTTGGCCAGTGAATTTGAATTGTTGTATGACTTTAAAGCCACCTGTGCCGAGGTCCCTAAAACTTCATACCCGGAAACAATGGAGCTCAAAGTGCAAGTATTCGACATGGTTGTGGCAACTCTACCTAGTCCTGAATTATGGATAGCTATTCAACAATACAGGTCGGCCAAATTCAAATTGCATACATAGAAGTGGAAATGATAGTACGTGGGAATTTTTCCGATGGTCACGTCTCCCATAACTCTGTACAGCTGTCACCCGCCAGATGGAAACATAGAATACTTTCGTGCATATTTTCTCTTGCAATCCATATTTCATTTTCCAGTTGTTTATGTAAATTGTGTTCGATGTGTCACCTACAAGTTTGTTCAAAGTTGTTTTTCAGTTGTAACAAATTTTGATTCCCAGATGTCAGTCTAGGAAGTCCAAATTGCTATAAATATACCTCCTGAAGAAGGAGAAAGGGTTGGAACCAATGTAATTTTATAGTGTATGATTTCAAGAGTATTTTAATAAAGATGCAGAGCCGAGGTCGGCGTTTTATATAGTGATTCATGTGTTGTTTGTATTACAGCCTATTGCTTCCTTTCTCATGTGAATGTTTTTCCATCTTATCTCTGCTGTTATGTTTTCTTTCATCTCTGAAATAAGTGTATAATAGTTTGGAATTCATACATGCTATGCTCCGTTTGTTGTTTCTGATATTCACCAAAGCTTTGTTCTAAAGTTAATACAGAATTCATTTTCCAATGCTTTGTGTTGATGGTCTGTTCATGTTCTTCTTTTCCACCAGACAATTATAATTTGATTATGATTGAATGGCTATCTTGCCTCTATGTTGAAATCATCTACATAAGTTCTGTTTATTTCTGTTACACATCTTGACTCCATTTCCCAATGTTTCTATGTCTTGTTTCAACCAATTTCACAAACAATTTAGAGTTTCACTTGTACTTATCTGGCATTGTTAATATTTGGTGAGAGATCCCTCTCAGAAGAGAAGAAGGCCAGTTCTCTCTTCGAAAGTGATTCTCCTATTACCTAGGAGTGGGCCTTCCACAACATTTGGCTCAATTCCAGTGCTAACAAATTGGCTCCGTTGTCGGGGATGAGTTGAAGATTATCCCTGGAAGAACGACAAGAACGACATGATTTCAGGAAGGAGATTTCTGGGGGAAAACAAAAAATTTTGCATTTGCGAGAAGGTTGTATATTTGTCCTGGTGACTCCACACCCACTTTGACCAGTATCACACTAGGTATCCTAGCTTCCAGAAGGATCCACATGAGACGTAATCCTGATCCTGAAACCTTGAAAAGTGTGGATAATCCAAAAAAAATACTTAAAAAAAGAAATAAATAGAAAGTGGATTTTTCATTGTTTGGTATGTCATCATCTCAAGATTTTTACGATATAATGAAACTTGAATGGGGAGTTAGATTTGAAAGGATACTAACCAAATCTAAATCTGAATCTGACCTAAGGAAAGCTGGGGCTAGCTCTGATATAATGCAATCCTATCTACTTGATTCTTTGTGGGTGAACCTAGAGACTCCAGCGAAAGCTGAAGATATAGCCCCTGTTTTTTAGAGCACCCAGTTTCCTAGCTCCCAGTCCGCTCCCAATCGACTGACCCCGATGGCTGCTGCTAGGTTTGCCCCATTAGCCCTACCTCTGGTTCTACACGACCTCCCCTTGAACTACACCTTGCACTCTATGATGGGGAGGGAAATGTCTCAGCAAGATACCATGTGGGTAAGTTTGATGATTTCATCAACCTGGAAGAGGTAGATGATGAAGATGTCAAAATGTGGTTGTTCGCTCAAAGTTTGTTTGGGGAAGCCAAGAAGTGGTACAAATATTTTCCACCTAGGACTATCCATAGTTTCGCTGGTTTTCAAACTATATTTCTAGAAAGGTTGGATGATAAAAAAATCTTGTTACAGGTCTTGTCTCAATACAACAATCTCAAGAAAGGAGGTTTTGAGTTGGTCCATGAGTTTTCAAGAATATTCATGAAAGTATACAACTCGATACCTGCTGATATCAAACCTTCACCTAGGACAGATAAACTTCATTACACTGATGCATTTGACAATGATTTTGCTTTGTTATTGAGAGAAAGAAAGTCAAACACCCTCTTGGGCATGTTCATTGATTCCCTAGAAGTAGAGGCCAATATGATGGCGTGTGGGAAAATAAAACCAAGTGCAGAGGTTGACAGAAGGAAAGGTAGAGAAGACACACACCCCACTGCTTCTACCTCTTCATCCGTGATATAAAATTCGAGATGATGCTCAAAACTATGGAAAAATTGATGGACAAGCTAATGGTGGAGGCCAAGCCAAAAAACTAAGAGCATAATGAACCTCAAATGAGGAATCCTAATTTTAGGAGGTCGATTCCTCCCCCACTCCAACCAAATAGACCAAGGGATGTGAGGAATCCAAGAAACCAAGAAGAGCAGCCAATTAGGCCTCATTTCCCTGAAAATTATGTGGCTGTCAGAGATGAGGCAAAGTCTGTCAAATGTCATATCCATCATTTCAGTGATTTAGACTCTAAGATCTACTTGACTAAGGAGGAACATGACATGTTCGCACAAGTGGATGATAAGGCCCTGAGAGAGGAATTGGATCAATATCATAAGGGGTATATGCATGCTATAGACAATGTCAAGAAGATCAAGTGAAGAAGTAGGGACATTCTTGTAAACAAAGGGGGGTTGAACCCAAACCAGGCTTCTAGTAGTCAGATTGGCCTAGGGAAAAGAAATGAGAAACAAAAGGAGTCGGTAGCATCTAGGAAAGTGGAAAAAGAGGTTGGTAATGTGAGGGAGATGGAGCAAATGGCACCTATCAAGCTGGGAAAACCCCTCCCATGTTTAACCTCCAAAATGAGCTAGCTAAGTTTAAGGTTTCGATTCCTTTCAATGAATTATTGAGGAATCAGTAATACAAGGACACTATAACAAAGATGATTGCAAATCAAGGAGAAGCTCACCCGGATATATTAGAGCTAACTGAATACAACCCTACTATTATTCTAGGATCTAAGATTGACAGCATGGACAGAGAAGATGAGGAAGTGTGACCCTTTTACATGAGCTTGAATGTACATGATATGGTGTTACATAATGCCATGTTGGATTCAGGAGCCTCGCATAATCTGATGCCAAAAGGAGTGGTGGAGAGCCTGGGATTGGAGATTACAAGGCCTTATAAAGACCTGTATTCCTTTGATTCTAAGAGGGTAAAATGTTTGGGATTGATCAAATACATGGTGGTGTCTTTAAATAAGTTGTCGTCTAAAATTGTGCTCATGGATGTTGTTGTGGTCGATATTCCTCCCAAATTTGGTATTTTGTTGTCAAGATCTTGGACTTCAACGCTGAAGGGTAGCTTGCAAATGGACATGACCTATGCAACAATTCTTATCTGGAATGAAAACAAAAGGTTATATAGTGAGAAAAGATTGCCTTACATCGTGATCATTCAAGCTCAACGTGACATCCATCATGTTTACACCGTCGACACAGACTTGGGGTCATCTATTTTCTTCAATGATATATCTCCTTGCAACTCAAAAGTCATTGTGCCACGGAAAGGTAAAAAAGATAGAGAAGAGAACAACGAACTGGAAGATTTGGAAAGAAATCAGAAGGATGAAGGACTATGGAATATGTATTTCGATGGCTAAAGCAGGGCCTGGCGCAGGTGTGTACATAATATCCCCCATTAGGGATACCAAAGCTTACTCTTATAAGTTGGTTTTTGAATGCTCTAACAACGTAGCAGAGTATGAAGCCTTTTTGCTGGGCCTGGATGCACTAAAGGATTTAGGAGCTAAAAGGGTCCAAATTTTTGGAGATTCAAAGCTTGTAGTGAATCAGGTGAATGACAGCTACCAAACTAGACATCCAAGAATGAGAGCCTACCAAAATGAGATGTGGGACATGTTCAGAAATTACTTCACCGAACATATAGTCCAAGTGATCCCTAGATATGAGAATATGGTGGTGGACTCTCTAGCGCCTTGCCACTGGAAAATTTGAGGCCCCTACAGCAGGAAAAAGGAAATACAAAGTAGATATTGTGAATAGACCTTCCATACCAGAAAACACTAGATATTAGCAAGTTTTCGAAGACGATATGCAGATCAAGAGATTTCTGGAGTTGTCTGATGAGTTTGTAAATACCCACATAGATGAGGATGGCGCTGACTCTGAGAATTTCCTAGACGTTGAAGAGGAAGGGGAAGAGGCCACCGAAGAGGGAAAACTGAAAGACTCTTTGGGAGGTAGTGATATAGTCCAATTGAAAAGAAATCATATTCCCAGAGGTTTGATCCCTTTAGAGTTCTCTTTTTGCCAGAATGATGTCGCCAGAGATCCGAAGGTCGAGCCTACCACAGATGTTTTTGAAGATATAAATATCGGCACTGAAAGTGACCCAAAAATTATAAAGTTGTCCAAGAAATTACCCACTAAAGAAAAACAAGGGTATGTGAATCTCATGAAGAAATACATGGATTTGTTTGCATGGAGTTATGAAGATCTCAAAGAGTATGGCACTTCCATCATACAGCATACTATCTCGATTAAACCTGGAGAGAAGCCATTCAGGCAAAAACTCAGGAGGATCAATTCAAAGCTAGTACCCATTATTGAAAAGGAAGTGAAAAGGTTGTTTGATGCAAAGATAATTGTGACTCTAAGGTTTTCGAAATGGGTAGCCAATTTGGTTCTCGTTCAGAAAAAGAATGGGGAGATAAGGTCATGTCTATATTTTAGGAACTTAAATAAAGTTTCTTTGAAAGACAATTACCTGTTGCTGAAGATGGACCAAATCCTGCAGAGGGTGGTAGGCTCGGAAAGGATATCCACTATGGATGGTTTTTCTAGTTACAATCAGGTGAAGGTGTTACCTGAAGACCAAGAAAAAAATTCTTTCACCACACCCTGGGGTACATTCATGTACACAAAGATCTCGTTCGGGTTAATGAATGCTGGAGCAACTTTCCAACGTGCCATGGATATTTCTTTTGCGAATGAGAGAGAAACATTTGTGGTGATATACATGGATGACATTACTATATACTCCAGGTGGGATAAAGATCATATCAAGCATGTAGAAATATTTTTCATTAAGTACAAGAAGTATGGAATCTCATTAAACCCTAGAAAGTCGAACTTCACTCTAGAAGAAGGAAAGTTGCTGGGGCACATCATTTTGAAGGAATGGATCATGATCGATCCAGACAGGGTAAAGGTAATATTGAGAGTATAGGAACCAAGGAGCAAGAAAGAAATATAGTCTTTCATCGGTCAAGTCAACTTCTTGAGGAGATTCATTCCTAGCTTTGCTGAAATCCTGATGGATATTACTTACATGCTGAGGAAAGATCACGAAATCAAATGGACAGTGGAAGCCAAGAAGGCTTTCAAAAACATAAAATAGGCCATTTCAAAGGCTCCTGTACTAATCAGTCCAGATTTTGAGAAATATGTCTTAATGTTCTCGTATGCTTCAGAACATACTGTAGCAGTAGTGTTGCTACAGAAAATGATCGGGGCGAAGAACACCCTATAGCATTCTTCAGTAAAATATTGAGGGATGGAGAATTGAAATATATTATAATGGAAAAACAAGCCTATGCTTTGGTTAAGGCCTTGAAATATTTCACAATCTACCTCCTCCATTCTCACATAATTTCCTATGTACCCAGCAGTGTGGTGAAAAGAATACTTATACATCCGGATCCAGAGAGAAAGAGAGCTAAATGGGTTGCAGTGCTTCTAGAATATGACATAGAAATCAAGACCACAAAATTGATCAAAGGACAAGGGTTAGCTAAAATGATGATAGATTCCCATTGTGAATCTTTCCAACTAAATTTTCTAGCTTGTCAGTCTAATCGGGTAGAGGTGGAGGTGCAAGTGAAACCTGATTTCTTTGCATCTCCTTGGTATGCTGACATCATTTTTGTATTGCAGAATTTACAACCTCCTTCTAGGCTAAGCAAAACCAGATCTAGATCTATGAAACTGAAGGTTGCAAAATTTTGCATCATAGAATAATGTATTTATTGGAAATACCCTGGGGGAATACTGCTAAATTGTCTTCTGGAAAACGAAGCTCAACATATAGCGAAGGAATTTCATGAAGGAGATTGTGGAGGACATCATTCCTGGAAATTGACCGGAAACAAAATCCTGAGGGGAGGATTTTATTGGCCTTCATTGTTCTCGAATGTCTATAAGAAAACGACTAAATGCCACTAGTGTCAAATTTTTGAAGGGAAAAGAAAAGTGGTTTCACTCCCCCTCAACCCTATATCTGTGGAAGCTCCTTTCCAACAGTGGGGGTTAGATTTCATCGGAGAGATAAATCCAAACTCCTCGAGGCAGCATAAGTGGATTCTGACTACCATCGATTACTTCATGAAGTGGATCGAGGCCATACCCACCAAAAGAGCTATAGAAGAAGTAATAATGGATTTCATAGAAGATAATACTTTGGCAAGATTTGTCTTCCCTAAGCGAATTGTGATAGACAACGCATCTGCGTTTAAGTCCAAGAAGATGCTCATTTTTTTCCATAAATACCATATAAGCTTAAATCACTCTATGGCTTATTACCCACAGGGAAACGGACTGGAAGAATCCTCTAACAAGAGTCTTGTGAGTATTATTAAGAATATGTTGGAGGATAACAAGAAATCTTGGCACACGAAGTTGAAATATGCCTTTTGGGACGACATAATCAACGTAAAGAGGGCCTTTGGTATGTCATCATTTCAGTTGGTATATGGAGCCGAGGTAATTTTCCCTACCTCTCTGGGTGCTCCAATCATAAAATTGTTACAGGACCCATTGGATGAGCCTAATCCCATTCAAAGAAGGATCAACCAGATTATTGAACTGAATGAAGTAAGGGACAAGGCTTATGATAAAGTCCAAGTACACTAGGAGAAGATGAAGAATACCTTCAATAGGAGAATAAAGGAAGATGTTTTCCAGGTCGATGACTTGGTGTTGAAATGGGATTCCCCACACGAATAAAAGGGTAAACATGGAAAATTAGACCACTTATGGGTAGGCCCATATCTTATTGCGGCACACAGAGGAGACAACGCCTTCATTCTACATTATCCATATGGGTCACAGTACGAAGGAGGAACGGTGAATGGGAGGTTTCTGAAACATTACCTGGAGTAAGGGGACTAAGGTCCATGTATCATAGTGTAAATATGTTTTATGTTTTAATCAGTACAAATGGTGAGTCATAATATTTGAAACCCACAGAGAAGTCCCTAAGATCAGAAGAGGTAACCATTCTTTCAAAATTATGTTTTCTTTCAAGAAGTAAAATAAAAGTATGTTGTCGATGGAGTAGGGGACTAGTCTATGAGTTCTTCGCTACCTTGCTAGGAGGATAGCATCCCTCATGGAGCCTGTTGTTAACACTCTATTAAATTTTTGGTTATAAGAGATACATTGTAATTTTGGCCTTGTTAAGAGGTGTTGGGAAGGAAGCCTATTGTTTGTAGGAGGGGATGATGGCATATACGGGATAGCATTCAGCCACTAGAATAAGCCATGGTGGAAATGGAGGAAAGGATAGTGTAAATTGGAAGCCCCTCTTTAGAGTGGTGAATATCGAGAGCAGGAAGACAGTATATGGATCGGGGATCCAAGGTAAAGAAGAGAACGTTGGATGCACTAAAGGCATTAAATGGGATTCGCAATCGAAGGCTAAGATTGATCGGATGGTAGATCAACGATGTCAAAACATTTTGCACGGAAAACATGCCTGACCAAAGCCACTTTTACGGATTGTGAAATGGGTTAAAGGGTGGAGGCATCTAATGGGTGAGATTGGGATCCAAGAAGATCCACAGTTATAATTCTTTTCGCATCCCATATTAGCAAGGATGCAACAGCTATTTCGGATTGTGAAAAGTGGAACAGTTCGCTCAGATCAACGGTCACTACAAGAGCGGAGGGAGATCAACGGTCATAGTTCATTTCACAATCTAAACTACCATAGCAGGGACCGAAACCTCACATCGCGAAGAGTGGTAGGGTCCACTCATATCAACGGTTGTGAAGAAAGTTGATCGAAAGTTGATCTTAATCGATGGCTGAGCTGCACACGTGCGAGGTAAGGAAGGATGTAGCATAAAGAACCTCACCTACCAACGGTTTAGATCGAAAGGAGTAATATCCACAGTGCGAGCCACCTGGGAAGGGCATGAAAGTTATGTTGTGTGAAAAGCTATAAAGGGGTCCACGTGAAGTTAGAAAGGTTTGTCTTTTTTGAAACCTCGAAGCCACCGAATATCCAACCACATACAAAGCGTCAGCACGGACCAACCAGGAGACTGTGCTATAGAACAAGGTAGGCCACTGATACCCCCTCAGTGCTATTTGAAAATGGATGTGATAGGAGTAGTAGAAGTGGTAGGGGTGAGAGATGATGTAGAACCTGAGGTCACATGTCAGAGGGCAGAAGAAAGTCTGGTAGATGAGAATGTCAATATTTTTGATACCATCCTAGTGGGAGAAGCCATTGAAACTACCAGAGGTAAATTGGAAATCCTTAAGGACTAAGGTAGAGATACCTGCGGTGTTTTTAAATCCTTTTCCATTTCTTCTCTATAGGCCAAACCCCCCATTGCCCTGAGTTTGTCGAATGGTGTGCATACAATTTCTCTGTCGCCAAAGGTGTCATTATGAATAAATCAAAGTCTAAAATTATTTGTTCATTCTAGGCTTCCGTCGTCTGCAAAACCTTGCATATCCCAGATGAATTTCTCCATATATCCCAAAACTATCAGGAAGAAAATATTATACATTGTTTCAAAGAGACTACAGACAAAAGTAAAGAAATGTTCCTGAAGGTCTGTTCTAAACCCAATGGTGAACCCATCGACCTATCATACCCTATAGAACTTAGCCAATTCAATGAAGAAACTCAGTGTTGTATATCCCTAGCCAATCATTTTCTAGGTATAGATACTGATGCTTATGTCCCACATTCATTGTCAAGTCTGTCGTTCATCTTGAGTACTTTTTCGGCTGAACCTGAATTTCCCAGGCAATCTTATCAGGCTTGTTGCCTTAAGTTTGATGAATTCCTAGCCGAAAACATCCATTCTCTATTAGTGAATTTCCACGGAAAGAAAGTGTTCAGATTCTAGTCCTTTTTACTAAGAATGCTTATAGCTTATAATGAAGAAGACCTGCAAGTGCCTGAATTGGAAATCACTACTGATATGTCCATTGACTATTGTAATTTCATGAACCAATTGATGGTTGATGACCTTTTCTTTCAGGAAAGCTTACCTAAGGTGTTTCCCGAGATGAGACAAATGCTACAACTGTCAAATAGAAAAAATATAGGGGACTGGTTCCTGACAAAATTCAAAATGACCATAAGATTGTACGGCTTTGTGCTTCAACCCTACATTCTTCTAGCCTTTCTAACCACCAGGGTTTTCTCCCTGGAATTGATCTGGAAAAGACTCATTGTTGAGGAAGAGACCTTCTTGAGCTATAAAAACAGCTCAAATTTGGTTTTCCTTTGGGAAGTGGGGCCATACACAGTCAGGAGCAGAGCTGCTTTTCCATTGGTTACCAACTTTCTTAGGGGCATGGGGTTTTCTCTAGGACAAGTAGTAGAATACAACCCTCATCAAATAATTTACAAAAGAAGGAAGGCTCATAAGTTTAGGCCTTTTGAACACACTGAGATAGTCAAACTCAGGGAAGCAGCAAACTGGGATGATTTCCTTAATCTTGCCCTGACGGATACTAGAATATAATAAGACACTGGTTCATACTTGCTAAGAATAGATTCTCCCCAAAGAGAATTGGCTAAAATAGTTTCAATAGCCGAGGAGGTCTCGTCATTGGTCATCTATTCAGCGAGTTCGGTGAAAAGAGGGGGTCTGGAGCCTATGGATACTGAAGAAGTGGACACGAACAGCATGTCCAAAAGGAAAAAGATAGAATGATGGCAGCATTTAGTGTAGGTTAAAAAGGGAAACACAAAGGGACAAATGAAGAAAAAGAGTATGGAGAAAAAACATGAACTAGAAGAGCCTAAGGAAACCAAACTACAAATTCAAGAATATGTATTTGACGGGAAGACTCCAAATAGGTATGCATCTAAAGAATACTAGCTAGTCTCTTACTGGGAAAGGGCTGATAAAACTTTCAAAGAGATAGTAGAGCTTTACAACAAAGCAATGCAGTTGCCTTACCCAAACATGGAGTTGAAGATAGTAAGGGATAATGCCACTGACACCCTTAGTTTATCCTTGGCGATGGGAGATAAGGTGTCAGAGGTTAGTTTGAATCTATCAAAGGTTCCCACTACTCACATAATACATCTCAACAAAGAAACCAGGGACATATTGAATGTTAGATTGCTTAAGGCCACCATACAGATGTCCAAGCTAGAAGAGAGTAAAACAAAGACTCTGAATCTTTTGAGGAAAGTAAGAGTAGAGAACAAAGAACTCAAGGCCCAAATCAACAATTTGAAAAATGAAGCAATGCAAATAGAGGGACCAGCACATAAAGGAGTCTTGGCCCAGAAGTTGCTCGATGATAAAGAAAAGGAGATCCAAACACTAAAAAATAAATTGAAAATCCCTGCTACCCAACTCACCGAGATAGAAGAATTAGCTGAATTTGAAAGGGAGAAAGAAACACTAAATGCTGAGCTTACCGACTACAAATCCAAGCTGCTAAAGCTTGAAGAAAAGGAAAGGTAGTGGGAAGCATACATCCAGCTTCTGAAGAAAAATGAACTGGAATTAAAAGCCAGATTGGCCACAAAGGAAAGGGAGCTTCAAAGTGAGAATGTTAAAAGTGTAATTCAGCTCGTAGGTGTATCTGAAGAGATAGACACTGGTTCTCTATCTAGAGAAATGTCCCATATAGCCCTGAAAGATACAAATATTGTTAAATTAAAACAACAGATTGAAGAATTAGAAAAGGAAAAAGGAAAGGAGAAACAAGGAAGGGAGAAGATGGAAGAAAAATGCCAAGGACTGATCCAACAAAATGCTAATTTAAACCAACAGGTGGTCAGTAAACCTGCCTTGCAAGGCGATAGACATTTAATCTAGGATCAGATCATTATAGAGGCTGATAAGTTTCGACCTTATCTAGATTTCATTGAAGACCAGGAAAATGCCATGATAGAGGCCAAGAAAAAGGTCCTGACAGTATTAGGGGAAATGCAGAAAAGACATGTGGCAACAATAGAAAATTTCATTGCTTTCCTAAGCTCCTTGTCAAACAATTTCATCGATCGGTATGGTATCCAAAACAAGGTTACTATTGTCTCTGGATCTAGAAAGGTAATAGCTAAACACAGAATGCTGGAGACTGTATGATCCAATATAGATGTTATCGAACACAAAGTCAAGGGGGTTATCAGGTTATTCAAGCCACTGGTAGACAGAGGGATCCCTTTCTTCTGGGAAGAGAAGGGTCCTCTATTGTCCCAAAAGGAATATCGGGAACGTCTCGTTCAGTGCCAATTAGACAACAGCAAGTTTGGAGACATGCAACAATCATTGTCAGGAAAGATCATTTTCGATAAGTTGGCTAGTGAATTTGAATTGTTGTATGACTTTAAAGCCACCTGTGCCGAGGTCCCTGAAACTTCATACTCATAAATTATGGAGCTCAAAGCGCAAGCATTTGACATGGTCATGGTGACTCTACCTGGTTTTGACTTATGGAGAGCCATTTAGCAATATGGGTCAGCCAAATTCAAAACACATCCATAGAAGTGGCAATGATAGTACACGGGAATTTTTTCGATGGTCACCTCTCCCAGAACTCTGTATAGCTGTCACCCACCAGATGGAAACATAGAAGACCGTCATGCATATTTTCTCTTGCAATCCATATTTCATTTTCCAATTGTTTATGTAAATCGTGGCCGATGTGTCACCTACAAGTTTGTTCGAAGTTGTTTTTCAGTTGTAACAAATTTTGATTCCCGAATGTCAGTCTAGGAAGTCCAAATTGCTATAAATATACCTCCTGAATAAGGAGAAAGGGTTGGAATAGATGTAATTTTGTAGTGTATGCTTTCAAGAGTATTTTAATAAAGTTGCAGAGCCAAGTTCGGCATTTTACACATGGATTCATGTGTTGTTTGTATTACAGTCTGTTGCTTCCTTTCTCATGTGAATGTTTTTCCAGTTTATCTCTCTCGTTATGTTTTCTTTCATGTCTGAAATAAATGTATAATAGTTTGGAATTCATACATTCTATGCTCCGTCTATTGTTCCAGATATTCACCAAAGATTTCTTCTAAAGTTAATACAGAATTCATTTTCCAATTCTGTGTGTTGATGGTCTTTTCATGTTCTTCTTTTGCACCAGACAATTATAATTTGACTATGATTGAATGGCTATCTTACCTCTATGTTGAAATTGCCTACATAAGTTCTATTTATTTCTGTTACACATCTTGACTCCATTGCCCAATGGTTCTATGTCTTGTTTCAACCAATTTTACAAACAATTTATAGTTTCACTTGTACTTATCTGGCATTGTTAATATTTGGTGAGAGATCCTTCTCGGAAGAGTAGAAGGACAGTTCTCTCTTCGAAAGTGGTTCTGTTTTTACTTGGGAGCAGGCATTCCACAACCTTTGGGTCAATTCTAGTACTAACAGATACCTTGACAAAAGTAGCTCTCTTTTTGGTTGCATAGTGAATTCAAAACATTCAAAACTGTTTACACTTGTTTCTCTTTTGGTTGCATAGTGAATTCAAAACATTCAAAAATGTTTACACTTGTTTCTCTCTTTGGTTGCATAGTGAATTCAAAACATTCAAAATTGTTACATAATCATGGTGAAGTTAAAAGAGTTAATATGATATTTTTATATAACTGTTACTTTTGTAGGAATACTTTTGGTTATAATTTTTTTTTTTACATTAATATCGAAACTAAGCAGACTAGTATTTGTGTTGATATTTTTTCTGTCATAATGTTAGTAGATATTCTTAAAGTAAAATGGCTCTCAAATAAAAGAGTTTGAGTTTCAATATTTTGATTTAGGATTTTCCTCTAGAAGTTTGCATGTCTCTAGAATTAAATCTAGTATGTATGATAAAACAACCTGACTGTCTTCTTAATTCAAGATTGATGGTTCAACTTTAATTGGACTAGTCGCCACACTAAATACAACTGTATGACTTAGTTGGGTGTTAATCCCAATTTAAGGGTATCGTTGTCTTTCTACACTACCATTTTAAATCCTCCATATTCCCTTGGTTTCATCTTCAAATTATCCCCCCTAAACATTTCCTTAGCTATTTTTCACCATGCTGACATGGAAGTGATGGCCAACTCAATTCTTGTCACATCATTTTTGTATTTGTGTTATATTTTCAATAAAAATATATATAAACTTTCATTGCATTTCTCTGAAGTGGCATATAAATATTTCAAGCTATCACCATGTAGCTTCATGTTTACATCCCCTTGTTAGATAGGTTTATGAAATCATGTCTAATAATGTTCAGGCATGGAACATAAATCATGCCTTAATGGTTCCTTGTTAATGAAATTTTGAATGGTTTTGATTTAGTTCTATTGAGTCTCTGTCTTAAGAGATTCATATTCTAATTGAATGCACTACCCTCCATGTCTCCACGTTTGTCCATTTATTTGTATGAGGATATAAGGAAACAATTTTTTCACCTTGACATCAATGGATGACCATGTTTCTTTAGAAAATAAAAAAGGAATATGTTTCCCTTGTTTAGTATTATGAATGTTGGAGTTTTGAAAATTACAGAAGCATGCTTGAGAAACAAGTTTGTATTTTGTTGCAGAGTTAAGGTTTTCCAACATATATTGGCATCTTTTACAAATCCTACAACTATGACCAAGATGTAAACATCTATTACAAGGTGTCCGATAGACCCTTCTAGGAATCCCACTGAAATTTGGTTGCCATTTTCCTTGAGGTGTAGAGGCCTCTCGTCCTATTAGATAGATTTGATATGGTGAAAAATGAGCATCCCTAACAAATCTTATGTATTTCCTTACACCTATATGGAAAGAAGTATTTGCAAAGAAACCAAGCATTATTTGAAGGCTTGGTTTCATTCTTGAGGAAATCGCCTTAGTTTTATCAAGATTGACCTTGTAATAATATGTGTTGCAAAATGAGCATCCATAATAAGTATTCCCCAATATTTATGATAAGTTTCTTTGCATGTTTGAGAGAATTCTTGATAAGTGTATTTAAAACATTACTAAAACATAACTAAGATGTTATAACAATATTCTTATCATATATATTCCATGGACCTTAATGTTCTTCTACCTAGTGTGAAAAGAGTTCTAGGGCCTAGTTTAGTGTCTTAGACCATAGTTTGTCCACACTTGACTAAAATTTATGCCATAATAGCATGTTTGTCCACAAGTGCGCCCAAGTTCCTTCTTCTATGGATTCAAACTCATGCATTAATAAGGAAGGCACCCTATTTCCCCTTTTTATGGGATAAGGATGGATAAAGGGTGCTAATGCATTATATTTGGTCAAAATTCTAATTAAATGGTCTAAAACCTAGCCCCTAAACCACCTCATGCATGTGTTGACACCTATTTTTATTATCCTAACCTAATTTTGGTCCTTTTGGTCCTTTTCGATCGTTATGACTCATTGAACCTCATTATGACACCACCTTTGGTCCCTCATGTTCATTGAACCTCATTATGGACAAATATAGGGTTTACACTTGGCCTTATGTCATTGATGGGTGAATTGGTCCAATCTAAGGCTACTATTTGTGAGGCAATAATATGCTTTGTTGGACCCTTGGTATTTTTTCATGTGATAATGCATATGTATCGTACTGTTTTTGCTCAATAAACATAATAATGGAAATAATGCTCTAGAGAGGTTTCTCTAGTTTTTGTCTCAAATTCTTCTCTCATTTTATGCAATGTCTAGAATAATTATAAGTAAGAATTGCTAATGAATCTATATCTAGGATTGGTTTTCACATGACTCAAAACTCCATTTGTGATGTTGTGAAAGAAAAATTTCACATGGTATCAGATCTAGTTTGATTCAGAGTGTTTTCCTTAGTTTTTTTTCTTAAGAGTTTTCATTGCAGGTTTTTCAGTGCTTCTTTGTTACTTAGTGTGCAGAAACAAATGGAGCAGTCTCATGTCAGCTTGATCACTCTATTCAACTAGTTTTAGTGGAAGGTCAAGATGGTAATTCAACTAATATCCAGAGGTCTCTACGAAGTTACTATGGGGACAGAAAATGAGCCAAAATCTACTGTTGAGAATTCCAAGTTTTTCAACATAATGGATGAAGTGTTTGGGATGTTATGTATCAGCATTTCGATAGACCTATTATTTCATGTTGAAAGTCTCACAACTCTAAATGATGTGTGGCTCGAGCTTGAGTCAATATTTGGGAATACTAATGAACTAAGAGGCCACCAATTTGAAAATGAGCCTATCTCCTTGAGCCCAAATCAGTTTGAGACAATCCAAGACTTTTTCACCAAGTTCAAATCCTTGGTTATGAAATTGAAGCAATGCGGGATTGAGAAGAAATAGGAGCAACTAATACTTTCCATTCTGTCCAAACTAGGTCCCGAATACTCAATATGTGTGTCTACATTCCATGCTACAAAGTTTGTTGTTCGAAATTGGAGGATGCCATCCTTGGATGCATTCATAGTTTCTCTCACCCAAGAGAAAGATAAGCTTGTGCATTCATAGTTTCCATTATTGATTATTATTTCATCTCATAGTATGTTTTCAACCAAAATCATTCCAATGATGCTCATCCACCATCAAATGATGACTTTCAAGGGGCCTCTCCACATGTTCTTTGTCTACAACACATTGATGCATTGATGCATGATCATGACATCCACAACATCTTCACCAAGTCTCTCACCAAGAATTTCTTCATTCATCTCATTCAAGTGAATAAGAAGACCTATTAAAGACATTTTGATCATCTCTATTCCATGTCCATTTATGAGGGATGGTTTTCCCCATGAGGTTTTGCCTCTTTCCTCATTTTTACATGGACAAATTGTTAGATTTTTAAAGGTTATACATTATATAAAAACATTTAGCATCATAACCATAAGTGAAGTATCAATGAAATAAATACAAATGAAGAAACACAAGAGAACACAAATATTTTCCTCAGGGAAACCACAAGGGTGTGGGTACTATTTCCCTGACTTACAACATAGGGTTTTCCTCATGAATTGTATGTGGACAATTACATCAACGAAATATCTGAATGGAGGAATAACATATTCAAAGGAGAATACAACAAAAATACAATAGAATATCTTTCGAAGTTACAATGCTTTAACACTCCCTCTTAACTAGGAAGGTATTCTATACCAACAACATCCATCATCCCAATTATACAATTGAATGGTGAATCTCTATATGTCATAGGAATTTTTGTAACATCATCATACATCTTCATCATCGATCTAAGTTGGATCATCTTCTGCAATCTCAGAATGTAAATACTAAGTCATCTTCTGTACATGCTGAATCATCTTCTATCAGTATATAAATAATGAATCATCTTCTAGATCATCTTCTGTAGTATCAATGTGTGGATATGGAATCATCTGAATCATATTATGGATCATCTTCCATAACATCAGTATGTGAATACTAAATCATCTTTTGAACCTTCTTCTATAACATCAGTATGTGAATACCGAATAATATTCTGTCATGTCAGTATATGAATATTGAATCATCTTCTGAATATCGACCCTTCTCTGTAACATCAGTATGTGAATACTAAATAATATTTTGGACCTTCTCATATAACATCAGTATGTGAATACTGAATCATCTTCGGAACCATCAGTATGCAAATATTGAATCTTGTTCTTCAACATCAGTATGTGAGTAATGAAACATCATCTGCAACATCAATATGTAAATACTGAAACATCATCATATGCATCATCAGTATGTAAATACTGAAACATCATCATATGTATCATCAGTATGTAAATACTAAAACATCATCATCTACATCATCAATATGTAAATACTAAAAAATCAACATCTGCATCATCAGTATGTAAATACTGAAACATTTACATCTGCATCATCAGTATGTAAATACTGAAACATCATCATCTTCAATGTTAGTATGTGAATACTGAAAGAAAAACAACATCGTTATCATGTTAATGCTAAAGAAACATCATCAATAAATTCTATATCAGCATTTGCATTATCAGCATAGAGGTGTTGGAACATCATCATCATCATCAACATAAGAATGTTGAAACAACATCACATCATCAACACAAAGTGTTGTGACTTCAACTACATCAACATTATCAGCACAGGGTGTTGGGACCACAACCACATCAATATGATCAACACAATGTGTTGGGACCACAACCACATCAACGTCATCAACACAAGGTGTTGGTACCATAACCACATCATTAGCATCATCATACAAATGCTGAAGCAACATCATCATCAATATCAGTATAGAAATATTGAAATTACCGGACCATCATCAATATAGAAATACTAAAAATATCTTATCAACATCAGTATAGAAATATGAAAACTACCTCATCCTCATTAGTATAGAAATATTGAAATTGCCTTATCAACATCAGTATAGAAATACTGAACCTGCTACATCATTATAAGAATACTGAAACTATCAATCAATCAACAATCATCAGTATGATAATACTGATCCTTCTACATCATTATGAAACTTATCAATCAAAAAACAATCATCGGTATGAGAACAATGAAACTCTCTCAACAATCATCTAAACAACATCAGTATGAAAATACTAATCCTTCTACATCGGTATAGGAATACTGAAACTATCTCAGCAATCATCTCAACGATCATCAGTGTGACAACACTAGAAACATCTCAACAATCACCAATCATGAGTGTAACAACACTGAAAATATCCAAATCAAACATTTCAACAATCATCAATCATCAATGTAACAACACTGAAACTATCTCAACAGCCATTGGTATAACAATACTGAAACTGTCATCTCAACTATCATCAGTATAAGAATAGCAAAGTACACATCTCAACAATCATCAGTATAACAATACTAAAGCAAACATCTTAGTAGTCATCAGTATAACAATACTGAAACTATCATCTCAACTACCATCAATATAACAATACTAAGGCACACATCTCAATAATCATCAGTATAACATTATTGAAGCAAACATCTCAGCAATCATCAATATGATAATATTGAAGCAATCATATCAACACTCATTAGTATAACAATACTGAAGATACATCTTAAAAATCAATAATATAGCAATAATGTAACAATCATCTTTCCCTCTAACTATCTCAAAGCGGCATCACGGTGAGTTCTCTAGTAGATCCATTCGGGACTGTTTTCTAACTTACTAACCCTTTCGATCCAAAACTCCTAGTTAGATAGATGGATCTTCCCAGGCACCAACAAGCCTTGTCCTGGATTACACACCCACTTGGGTTAAACTGATCTAGCCAGACATACTAATCCCCCTAGGATCAACAGGCCTCATTTGACTAACCCTTTTGGGTCAACTATCCTAGCCAGAATTACCCTACTCTAGACTGAGCTACTCACCACTACATCCTTCTTCCATCTACCATCACTCCCTCTTTCAAGAAAGGTCCTTTCGAACTACACCAAGCATGTCTCGAAAGTATTCAAACTTTACATGAGCCAAAGGATTAGTCAACACATCTACCACCTTTTCCTCTGTAGGAACATACTTGAGCTTTAGAGATCCTTTCTATAGCTTGTTCTTTAACATTCTCTTCTTGTACATCCGCAACTGCATCGTACATTTACAACTTGCATCATTATTCTTTTGTGTATCTGTAACTACATCATTCTTCTCTTATACATCTGCAACGGTATCATACATTCACAACTTGCATCATTCTTCTTTTTTGCATCTATAACTGCATCATTTTTATCCGCAACTATATCGTACATCTGCAACTTCATCATTTATTCTCTTGTAGGTGATTGCATACAAGACTTCCTACAAACCAAATACAATTGTATGACTTGAAACATTTCGTAACATATTCATAATGTAAAATTCTCATGAAAAAAGATATATATAATTATGCAACTATTTTCACTAATGCAAAAATCATCTATATCCGGTAACTTTCTATATGTCTTCCATCTTGCCAAGACATTATTTCATAAGTATAAATGGAACGTTGTATAACAACATAAGCCACTTACCCATAACCTGCATATTATTAGTATACTACAAATATTCTAATATGTATAATACATTTCCTGAATCTAGAAACATATCTATGTACACATCTTCAACAACTAGATATATATAGGAAATGACAATTCAAATACTTATCTTTTCTTGTTTGGTAGACTCCATATTGATCTATGTCTTCTTGAATTACTGGAGTCTCTGCCAAATGTGTTCAACTTCATCGTCTGATTCTGAGGACTTGTTCCTATCTTGCTCATGATCGGAAATATTGAACAAGTCTTACCATAGATCACATAGAACTGTGTCTGTGTGTCCTTCCAGTGCAACCCTTCTTATCTAATGATGAAATGGATAAGATTATAACCTTGATCTTCATCGATATAATTCTTTTGTATCATATTCCTCATTACTTGAGGAATCTTTAATTTCTTTCTTCTTAGCTACAATATATTCATCCTTGGTTGCATTGAGAGAAACACTCTGCTTTCTACAATATGTTGGAGTACGTAGTACTACCAACTCAATAAAAGTCATCATACCTCTAATCTCAATAATCATTTCAAGATTCTCAAACTTTGATATCTACTGTAGTCACTCCCTCTAAGGTGGATCACTATCCTCCCTCTACATCTGTATTAGGACATTGGGGTGACAGGTAGCCCCCTCTGTTGTTAGTCTTCTTTGTATCTATCTATGTCACTTGTCGAGGTCACTAGATATCAAGATCCTTCATCTCAAACTTTGTTGCAAGTTTTCTCTTGTCCTTTATAGGATTCTATTTGCAACCTTGTAGTAAAGGTTGGGGTCTCCATCACTCTAGTTGATCCTCAATTTTCTCATGTGACTGTATGTACTATCCCATGGGTTCCTATTGAGCTTGTACAAATCCTTCTGTGCATAGGTGGTTCTCTGTAGAGATTATTCAAACCATATAGGTTGTTTGATTTGTTCTTCTACTTTGATTACACCAATTGTTTAGTGTAATATCCACTACTGGAGGTGTGTCTAGTTCCTAGAGCAGTGTCTTCCCATAGTCGAGTCTCTTTGTTGATAGAAAACACGAACCTTTCTTCATATCTTTTGATAGTTTGATTGATGATATACTCAACCTTGTAGATATACTTCATAAAACTTCCCTTCATCTCTTGAGCTCATAATCAAAGATCATTCTATATGATCGACCGGTACTTCATATCATCCTTCCATTCTTCCTTCTTGGGACATTCTTTTGCAAAGTGTCCTTTTCATCATAACTGAACTATTGAGTTATGAGATGTCCTTCTATTATTGGCGGGAATTTTCTTCCTTCTTGTTATTTCTCTTCTTGGCCTGAGTTGTTAGGGCTTGATTTTCATCTCTTCTTCAATCAATCATGCATTTATCCATATGTGATCTTCCTACTAGAACAACTCTCTTGATTGAATTTGGAAGACCATTTCGAGTTGTAATTTATGCTTCTGCTTCTTTGACATTGTCTTCGACGGCTTCTAATTGCTCCTTGAGATGAGATCTTCTTGTGAAGTAATCATTAAATGTTTTATGACATTTGTCCTTCACATTCTTGAGCTGAGTTCTCAAGGTCATATTCATATAGGTTTTTCATTGCATCAAACATATCCTTGGGATTCTTCAAGGATGATACATGTGAGATCCAATGGAGATGGAAATACTCATCTTTGTTTTGACTAGGTCCTTCTTTTGCTTTTCTTTGACCTCATCTCTGTCTGGATCTACAACTTCTTCTTTGACATAGTTCTTCTTGGAATGCTTCTTCAAGTATGATAAGCACTCTATAATTCCATGCTTAGAAGTTCTCGAATCTTTCAAGCTTGGTATTGTTTGTTATTATGATAAAAATGAGAACCTCAAATGGAAATAGAGAGGATGGAACTTACCAGTGAGAATGCTTCAACTTGATGCTAACTTGAAGGACCTTTTGAAATACTACTTCTGGGGGGCCTAGGGTTTGACAAATAAACCCTAATTTTTCAACTTATATATCTTTCAGATCTTATTGGATAGAAATTTGCGCCTCCTCAAGGCAAGTTGAGCAACATACTTATTTTCCCAAAACTTTGGACAAAACTGCAAAACATCTGATGCCCTAGTTTTCTTCGGCAATAGTGTTAAGTCAAAAAAAGAAATTCCACAAAATGAGAAACTTATTAAATAGAGAGATGCACCCTCCTAGGGAAAATTTGATGGTCCTTCTTCTTCAACTGATTGGAGGAGGGAAGTGCCCGGAACAAGAAGCCATAGTTTTTCTCTGGCTTCTTCTATAGAAATGAATGATATTGTTTCTACTATAGCTCCAAAATTTAGGCTCTTCAAGGTCTAAAATTTTGTATTGAGGTGTGTTGGTCTATATTCTTTCCAACCCCATAGGTTAGAGTAGAATGGGATTCAACAGGTGGTACTTATGCGAAGTTTACTAAGGTGACTTATTTCAGGACTGTTTGGAATAAAGAACTTGTATAGACTTCCACGTGTCACTGGTTCACCGTCGAGGTATGAAACTTTTACCACATAAACTAAAGTTCATTCCCTATCTGTAACATCTTGCGAAATTTATTTTTGACCTTCCTATCCTGAGATATAGTGATTCTCCTTAGCTCACATGTTCAAGGCTGAATTCTAGGAGAGGTTGGAACTCTGATTTAGAGGAATCATATCTCCCATATTATAGAGAACTCAACGCTAAAAATTTTACATATGGTATAGTGTGGATTTATATTCCTCCTGTCAACATTTCATCACCTGAGCCTTCTCCAATATCGCGTTATAGGGAAAGTACCAAAATTACTATTTTTGGTCTTCTAGGGTTTTCAATCATGAAAACCTAATGTTCAGTAGTTGTAGCTGAAGCAGTGTTTCGGCTGCACAAAAACTTCTTTCATGGTAGCTCTGATACAATGTTAGATTTTTAAACGTTATACAATATCTAAAAACATTTAGCATCATAACATCATAACCATAAGAGAAGGATCACTGAAGGAAAGACAAATGCAGCAAAACAAGAAAACATAAGAGAACACAAATATTTTCCTTAGGGAAACCACAAGGGAGAAAACCCCGCAAAACTTCCTTAGTATAGAGTTCGACCAAGGCAATGTAAAACCCTAGCAACAAGAATAGTTTGTAATCTTCCACAGTAGACTCTCTCTCTCTCTCTCTCTCTCTCTCTCTCTCTCTCTATCTCTCTCTCTCTCTCTAGAGAGCAATACTTGAGTGTAAGATCTTATCTGAATGAGAGAGGCACCTCACCTATTTATATTCATTAGGTGAGTGCCTCAAATAACTAACTAGGTTGACCACGTTCCCTAATTAGGGTCGACCTACCTTGGGAGACTGAAACTACATTTTATATATTACTTTGTGGGTACTATTTCCCCGACTTACAATGAAGGTTGTACCTCATGAATTTTACATGACCAATTACATCAAGGACATCTCTGAATGGATGAATAACATCTCCAAAGGAGAATACAACAAAAGTACAATAGAATATCTTTTGAAGGTACAATACTTTAACACAAATAAATTGTTGTAAAGGGTGACCATAAGCCTTGTTGCTTGGGCCCCATTTTTCTTGATCACTACCATTTTTGGCTTAAGGTGGGGTGTTAGAACAATATTCCCATCATATCTATGCCATGGACCTTCATGTTTTTTTTACTTAGTGTGAAAAGGGTTCTAGTGCCTAGTTTAGTGTCTTGGACCATAGTTTGTCCACACTTGACTAAAATTTATGCCATAAGATCATGTTTTTCCACAAGTGCACCCAAGTTCCTTATTTTGGGGAGTCAAACTTATGCATTAATGATTAAGGTACCCTATTTCCCTATTTTATGGGATAAAGATGGACCAAGGATGCTAATGCACTATATTTGGTCAAACTGCTCATTAAATGTTCCAAAACCTATCCTCTAAACCACCTCATGCATGTGTTCACACCTAGTTTGACTATGCTAACCTACTTTTGGTTCTTTTGGTCCTTTTGGTCCCTATGATTCATTGAATCACATTATGACACCACCTTTGGTCCCTTGTGTTCATTGAACCTCATTATGGTCAAATATGGGGTTTACACTAGGCCTTATGTCATCGATGGGTGGATTGGTCCAATCTAAACCTACCATTTGTGAGCCAATCATATTCTTTGTTGGTATCATGGTATATTGTTTCCCATGGTATTTACCTAAGGTATTGCATGTGATAATGCCTATATATTGTACTGGTTTTTGCTCAATAAGCACACTACTTGAAATAATTCTCTAGAGAGGTTTCTCTAGTTTTTTTTTCAAATTCTGCTCTCATTTTTTGTTATCTCTATAATAATTATAAGTAAGAAATGATAATGAATCTATATGTAGGATTGGTTTGCACATGACTCAGAACTTTGGTTGTGATGTTGTGCAAGAGAAATTTCACATGAGAAGTAATTCCTAGTTTTCTGCTTTCTTTTTCATTTGATCTTGCAATTCATCTTTCCATCAAATTGAGTGCTTTTGTCTTAGTGGAAAGCTGATAAACAGAACTATGATTTTGTGATGTATGATAAGACATGGGAATAGTGGTATAAGCCCTTGGAATCACAATTATTATGAATATATGATACAATTGCGTCGCATGAGAGATGAAGAGGCACCAAACATATATGAAGAGGAAGGAGATTCCTAACCTATGTCATAATCCTCCATATCCTTCCTCTTCCAGTAAAGAAATAAATTCCATATTCACCAACCTGACCACATAAAGAACTTGAGGGAAGTCATCACAATGAACCTGTCCCCTCCTAGAAGGAATCTGGCCATCCTCATCACTACAACATGGGAAGTGTGTCTTAGTATGGCCCTCCCATGACCCCGGGTATCATAGTAACATAGGGTGGGAAATAAATCCATCCCTTTCAACATACAGGGTCTATACCCTATCAAATCATACTCTACTACTATCAATATTACCATATTGTGTCATCATATCATCACTTTTGGTTGCTAAGTTTTACTACATAACAAGTTCTTATTCCACATAGAATATCATGTGTTCGTCTATCACATAGTCCATGTGTCATATGTGTTAGTATTTCGCGAAATACACATTTATAACAAGCATTTCCACTCAATCATCAATTGATCCACATCATCATCGTTATTTCTTTTCACGTAACAATTTTAGTTGATCACAAGTACACATGACATATAATAATTCAAACAATCACATCATAAGATGGTATCCACATACTATTTCACATTTTACTAACGAAAAATGTTTAAACATATATTGTTATCACAAAAGAAAGGAATTCCATGATAATCATAGCATTGTAACCACATAAACATAGTAACATCGTAACCAAAGTGACAGCATAAACATAGCAACATCATAATCATAATGGTAGCGTAAACATGTAGTAACATCAAAATCTCAGTTCCATCATGTTGTAAATAAAGCTTACTTAGTCGAGCTAAGTCCAATAGATAATAAGAAAATAAAGTGCAGTATGTCTGGCTAGTAAATATTTTTAATCAAAATATGGGGTGTTACAAGCTCCAAAGTGATCTCGCGCATCTGCAACAAAATAACACACAAGATAAAACCGTATTTTTGTATTGTTTCTTTCTCTAATATTAAATCTAAATTACAAATGTGCTACCTTGTTTCTCTGGATTTTGTTGCATTAGGTTTATGTTGGATTGTTACATTCCTTCATGGTTGTGTTGCATTAGGGTTATGTTCCTCTAGATTTTGTTGCATTAAGAGATTCATTAGATAATCATTCATCTTTGTTGCATTCATCTTTGTAATGTTCCTTCAGGGCTTACTTACGTTGACTTGGTACATACCTCAATGTTTATGTCGCATTTTGGTGTTCATATACAGTTATGTTGGATTACGACATTTTTATGTAGTTATATTTCATTGTGGTTATGTTCCTTATTGAATTTTATCACATTCAACCACATTAATAATATCAATGTGGTTATTGCTAGGTGTATATTATAATATTATAATTAATCAATTTAATATTGTAATAATAGGATTTCCCTTATGGAAAGTCATAATCCAACATATCCCTTGATTAATGTCGGAATTTGACACAATACATTAAAATTTATTTCATTGTAATGTTAGGGTTTTTACAACATGAATGTTTCAATAGTAATATCAATGTTATTATATGGAATTGCATTGTTTTGAAGATTTTTGTCATAGTGTGATGTTCATTAAGGGTTATGTTGGAATTTGACATTGTTGCATGGTTATGCCACATTGTGACAATATTTGGAAAGTTCACCAAGGGGTCGGTTATGTTGGCTTATGTTGATTTGGTACATTCTTTAATGGTTTGGACACATTAGGACATTCATCAAGGGTTATGTTGGATTATGATATTCATCAAGGGTTATGTTTTATTGGTACACCTTTCCATGGTTATGTTGCATTATGGTTATGCTTCTTAATGGATTTTCTCACATTAGAATGATTCAACTTTATGACATTCATTGTTGCAATGTTCCTTGAGGATATACTTAAGCTGACTTGGTATATACCTTAATGTTTTTGTTGCATTTTGGTGTTCATCAAGGGTTATCGTGAATTACGACATTGTTGGATGGTTATGTTGAATCGTGATGTATTCATATATGGAATACTCCTCAAGGGTTTAGTTATGTTGAATCATTTTGACTTGGATTATGTTGACTTTGTTCATACCTTAATTGTTTTATCTCATTGTGATGTTTATAAAGGGTTATGTTGGATTACAAAATTCATTCAGGCTTATGTTGGATTGCAATATTCCTCCATGGTTATGTTCCTCTAGATTTTGTTGCACTATGAGATTCATTATATAATCATTCATCTTTACAATGTTTCTCAAGAGCTTACCTATTTTTTATTAAATTTTTGTCTTTTTAATATCTCTATATGCCACGAATATATTTATTTCTTACTATAATATAATATAATAATCTAATTCAATGATATTATTTTTTATTAAATAATAATATTATATTATTACTTTGATTATAAGATTTTAAAGGAATGTCATTATTTTTTTACTATAATATTATAATATTATAAATAAATTATAATGCTTTTAATAAAATTGTAATATTTTTTCATTAAGAGTTGTAAGTTAATTATTATATTATCATTAATTAAACAATATGCTTTTATTAATAGCCCTTAATTATAATGCAAGTTTTTTTATGTCGTATGCAACATTTGTATATTAATCTTCTAACTATAATATGATGGTTTGAATTTTTTTTTAGAATGGAGGCAATTTTGTTTAGGGTTTTGGAGAACTGGGTTCTGAAAACCCTTGTTGACGACTAATGCATTGTTGCAACAAATTGGAATCAATCTAATCGATTCGGTTAGCCTAGTACCTAACTAGAGAAAAAAGTGGGAATTAATTTAGGTTTTGTTGTAGTTTATGGCAGGCTGAAATCATAGGGGTTTCTCACTCTATTCTGCCAATTTCCTCTTTTTCTCCTCTATGGTTTTTGTTGTAGCCCTAGTCTTGCTCCTTATGATTGCTTAGGGCTACATATGTTGTATGCTAACTATACCCTTGGTCATTTGGCATTTTCGATGTATGCTAACTTTACCCTTGGCACTTGGCATTTGATTAAAGTTGATGTGACAATGGGTTTGTGTCACGAGAGGCCATACCATCCTTGTGGTGTTATCTCTTAGATATTTTTTTTAATAAATGTAAGGGAGCCACCATTTTTTTCACAAAAACATATACCCTTTCTTTCTCTGGTGGGTGAAACAACTAGAGTTTATGAGATATCAGAGGGTTTGTTTCCAGAGAAGTTTGTGGATGGCAATATTCCTAGGTTATCAAGCTCTCGCGCCCAAATGCGTAGGAGATTAAAAAATTACAAATCCAAAGAGGGATTAGCAAGATTTGAATTGGGGTAGACGTCAATCTTGACAAATTTGAAATGCTCTCAAAGAGAGCACTTTTGGTAGACTGGAATTTGTGAAATTGGTTCGCAATGATTTGTTGGACTGGGTAAACCGTTTCTAGGTGCCGATGGTGGGTTACACTCCAAGAGTGAGCCTGTTAATCAACAGGTGGATTATTTTCATCTTCATGGATGAAGACAAGATTGACTACATTATCAATAAGTTTTGGATCTATAATGAAGGCTCACTCTTGCTTAAATGTTGGCATTTACATTTTGACACTGCCAGAGAAAAACAAACCTATAGACATCTGTGGACGCTAATGCCAGGGTTCCCGCTGGAGATATGGACAAATAATGTGTTCGAAGGACTCGCAAAATTAGTGGGGAAATTTATTAGAGTGGATAAAAACTCACTAAATGGCACTAACAAAATGGTGGAGAGGGTTATGGTGGAATTTAATATTACTGAAGGACTTCCGACTAAGTTAGAAATAGTATGGGGTGAAAAAGTATTATGATAGAAACTTGATTATTTTTGTATTCTTTTTCATTGATATTATTGCAAAAACATGGGTCATGTGAAAGGGTGTTGTCCTTTCTTGTTGTCACAATATCGACTAGTTTTGGCAGAAGACTATGAAGACACTCCACTTTCATAAATCCCGAAGAAGACTCTCAGAAGCAGAAGCAACAACCAGGATGATTGACACTGGAAAAGGGATCCATGATTTCGGGTAAGAGTACCTCTAATTCCTCTACTCATGACCAAGATGTAACGAAGGAAGAATTAAATTTTTACCTTTCTATGGAAAAAGATTTAAATCTTTGACTTTCTTCTAGGGGGAATTACAATATAGCCTGAAACCAACCTTGGTTGAGGGGTCATCTAGAATAAATTTGAGTCAAGACTTTGCAGGCTACTTCCCATGTTGACAACCCATTAGATCAAGGGTTAAAGAAAGATAAAAGCATGGATAGTCTTATGTTTGGTACAATTGCTTATAGGGTTCTAGGGATTCCCCTTCAACGATTGAAAAAGATTTGACTGTCGACCCTCTTAATCCTTCCACCACTGAAGATGATTCCATATTTTTAAAGGAATTGGGTTATGGGTCATCTGAAATCCAAGACTTAAAATATCCACCTGAAGTGTTCACAAAAAATGCCTGCTTGATTTCGAAGATTAATTCTCACAATCTATGTAAGTTTCAAAATGTCAAGATTCATAAGAAAAAATATTCTTCTCAAGTAATTCCATTAAATTTTGATATGTTGGGCTATAAACATCTATCTATAATATTGGAAGAAGTGTCCTCTAGTAGTTCTCCCAGGGTTCTTAGAGAAAAAGACGCCCTCTCTCTATTTACTTAATGACTTTTATCTCTTTGAATGTGAGGGTTTTGGGTAAGGCTGAGAGGGTTAGGGCCTTATCCAAGCTCATAAAAGATACTAGAAATGATATTATCTTTTTGTAAGAAACAATGTGTCCAGTGCCTATTTCTATTGAAACTTTATCTGATATTCTTCCTCCCCGATGGATAACTACTATTGATGCCATAGGTCTCTCGGGAGGTCTGCTTTCTTGTTGGAACCCTAGGGTTGTTCAATTAAAACATTACATAACTTCTCGGGGAAGCTTGTTAGAAGGGAATATGGGGTTTTTGGAAAAGGATGTAACTTTCCTTAATCTTTACTCCCCTTACAAAAATATAGAAAGCTTTTGGATTACACTTTCATATTCTAGTGTTTTGTATATTGATAATCTTTTTTTGATTGGAGATATAAACTTTACTACCTCCCCTACAGAAACTTAGGGACAAAAGCCTAAATCATATATTATGGTTGATTTCTTCATAAATATTATGGGAAGATTTGATCTTATTGATATTGCTCGTCAAGTTTTAAAGCCTACCTCAACCAATAGTTGGAGTGGTTTGGAAGGTATCCAAAAAAGACTGAACATGTTTGTGCTTAAAGCCTCTTTGCTTCAATGTTTTCATAGATACAGAACCTGGGTTGGGAAGAATAATTTTTCAGACAATTGGCCTATTTTTTTTCAAAATGATGGGAGCTCTCCTGTCCATAATTTTCCTTTTAAATTCAACAACTCTTGTCTAGAAAATGATTACTTTTGTAGCCATATCAAAAAAATTGGACAAGTTATGTCATAGATGAAGCTTTAAACCCTATGGAAAACATTGTGGTCAAGCTTAAAAATCTAAAGGAAGCAGTGACCAAATGGATTAAGAATAAAAGGATTAAAGATGGGGAAGAGTTTTCCTTTATTGAAGATTGGATCAAAATCCTCCATTTCAAAAATATGGACTTCTATGCTTTAGAAAAAGACATTATGTTAACAAAATAGCTTGAGAATAAAAAATATATGATTCTAAAACAAGAGGAGAAGGACTAGAGATTTGAGAAGAGCTCTTTGGATCAAGCTAGAAAGTAATAATAACATGTTTTTTCATTCCTTTGCTTCTCTGAGAATAAATTCTAACTCCATTTTGGAATTATTGGATGTTAAGGGTAATATTGTAAAAGGTCAAATCCAACTTAAGGATTCTGTTACTTAGTATTTTAAAGAGATCTATAAAGATGATGAATCTTGCTCTCTTGAAGCACAGTTAAAAACTATCAATCTTTTTCCTATTTTTTTAATAAAAAAGAGAAGGATAAGCTGGGGGAACGGGTTTCTATACTTGAAATTGAGAATTATTTAAAGCTTTTCAAAAAAGAGAAAATTTTGGGCCCTGATGGGTGGACTGTTGATCTCTTTCTGTACTTTTTAAATATTATGGGAGAATATTTACTTGCGATGGTGGAATTTTCTAGAACTGAAGGGTTTGTCTCAGGGGCTGTAAATTCAACCTTCATTACTTTGGTTCTGAATAGCAACAAGCTAGAAACGTTCGTATATTCCAGGCCTATATCTCTTTGCAACTTGATTTACAAAATTATTTCTAAAATCATCTACATTAGAATCAAACCGACACTTTCAAGATGTTTATCTTTTGAACAGTTCCGCTTCCTACATGATAGAAAAATTCTATATGCTATTGGGATAACCTAGGAAGTTATCCATTGTATTAAGCATAAAAATTTAAAATATTTTTTACTGAAGATGGATCTCGAAAAATATTTTGACAGAGTGGATTTGGGATTCCTTAAATTAATTCTTATACATATTGGCATACACAGCTTGGTTGTAAAATGGATTGTGGACTGTGTTATTTTTGCTCAGTATGTTGTTCTAGTAATGGCTCTCCTACAATATTCTTCAAAAGTGGGAGAGGAATCAGGCAAGGTTGTCCCCTCTCCCCTCTACTCTTCTTGGTTACAATTGAATGACTAAGCAGGATTTTCTTGGAGGAAAAGAAAAGAGGGAAATTCAACGGTGTAAAAGTAAGCAAAAAATAGTTTATTACCCATATTTTCTTTATTGATGATGTTTTGGTATTCGGTATTGACTCTTTGAATGAATGGCTGAGCTATAAGGATCTCATCAACCTTTTCTGCAAGGCATCAGGAATATCTGTAACTTTAAGGAAGTCTAGTTATTTTCAACACAATCTAGAAGAAGATACTCTGGATTGTATTACCTCTTTCCTCAATTTTAATACTTTTAAGCTTGAGAATGTTTTCAAATACTTAGGTTTTTTCTTAAAACCTAATGACTATAGAGATCGAGACCGGACTTGGCTTGTGGAAAATTTTGAAAACAGAATAAAAAATTGGACGTTCCAACTCTTGTAAATTGGTGGAAGAATCACCCTTATCAAAGTTGTGCTTATCAACATTCATGTCTTCTTGTTATATTTATTGCAGATCGCCTCTACTATTATCAACAATCTGAGAAGATGTATCTTTAATTTCTTATGGATAAGTGGAAATGAAAAAAAGAAGACTTATTATGGCAAGATGGGACAAGCTCTCTTTGTCGAAAGATTGCGGAGGCTAGAGTATTAAAAATCTTACTTAGTTCAACACTGCTTTAATATTAAAGAGTTTTTGGCATGGGTTGGTAGGGAAATCTCTCTGTTCCTCTCTTATCCATGGAAAGTATATAAAATTGAACTTTACAGTCTGGGTTAGAATGCCAAAAAATTCCACCAAAAATTACTCTCTTATCTGGAAAGGCTTTATGAAAATTTATCACTGTGTTGGTGAACATCTTACTTGGAAGGTGGGAAATGGAAGACATGTCCTGGTGGGCATTGATCCAATTATTGGTTTATAAAAGGACTATAATATATCACCTTAATCACTTCCTACCTGGTTGGGATTTGATATTACACTCTAGATCACATTAAAAAGCCTTCTTGGATAAACATAGATAGCTCTTACTGGTATTCTGCTAAAGACTTGGGCCTGGTACAGGGTCAAGCTACTAAGTGGGAAGTTTACATCCAAATATTAAATGTTGTTGGTTATATAATTACTGAGGAAGAAGATATTGTTTTTTGGTCGACAAACTCTATGATGGGAATTATCATAGAAAAATATGCTTATCAATTTATAGTTCAAAATAGATCCAATAATGTTCAAAAATGGTGGTATAAATATTTGTGGAAGTGGAAAATCCCATTGAAAATGAATTATTTTTATGGTTTTCTTTACAAAACTGTCTAAAAACATGGGATAACCTTATGAGAAATGAGTGGTATGGGCCTAATTTCTGCATTTTATGTAGAAAGGATGTAGAATATGTTGATCATCTACTGATAAACTGTAGCTTCAATGCAAATCAACTAGAAGAATGTTTGTCTTTCCCTCAAGATCCCAAGAATATGGGAAAAAATTTGATCATGCATGCTATCTTTGGTGTAAAAATTGTAAGGAATTTTATACTTTACCTGCTATTATCTCTTGGAAATTATGGACTGTTAGGAACACTTGTATTTTTTATGAACATTTACAAGATAAGGATCTGATTTGCTCTCATGATTTGAATCTAGAAAATGAGTTTGGAATGAAGAAAGAGATTGTTGTAAAGATCAGGGTCATGAAAGACCTTCAAATTGTAGGAGTTGTTGGCTTTCTTGATGGTGCAGCTAAAGATGCATTATGTGCAGCTAGTGCATTTTTATTGATCAACAACTCCCATTGTTTTTACTTCAAACTAAATTGTGGAATTGGTACTAACATGAAGGTTGAGCTATTAGCTCTTTGGTGCTTGTGCAAGATGGCTTCTATCTTTGGTTTAGTGAATTTGAAGGTTTTCAGTGATTCGAGGGTAACTATCAAATGAACACAAGGTGACTATATTCTGAATGTAGTCTCGTTATTACCATGGTGCAACAAGATTCACTCATTTATTAAAAACTTCAGTCTTGTTGCGTTTCAGCATATATAGAGAGAGTAGAGCTAGAAAGCTGACTATATTTCAAAGTCTGCTTTAGATGGGAAAGAAGGTGTGCTCTTTTGGGAAGAATGGATGGATGATTCTCAAATTGACTATGGATCTACAAATCTCTTTGAATTCTAGTTAGTTTGTGAAGAAATGAACTATTTGTTCTTTTGGGGGATTTAGTTAATCGTGTTACTTGTCTTTTGGGTAAGAGTTATTCTGATATGAGATCTTTTTGATCTGCACGATAGTTTAGAACTAGTATTTCCAGCATATTTATGTTTTTTTAATTTGCAAGCTAATTTAGAACCAATATTTCCAGCATCTTTATGTTTTTTATGTTTTTGGGACAGATACAAAAGATTTGTAAACATTCTTTTCAAGACTAAGAAAAACATCTTTGTACTTTTAACTATATTAAAATTAAGGAAGATTATTTTGTAATTAATTATTATAATATAATCAATTTAATAATATTAGTTTATAAATATTTTAGAGATATCTCTATGTTTTTATAAATTTATATCAATATTATTTTTTCTTATACAATTTGCGAAATATATACAATTTTACATTTTTGAGTTTCAATTTTAGTCCAAGACTTAACCTTCCCTTTAAGAAGATGAATTTTAAATGAGAGATTGTTCATAGCATCCTCCGAGTCATCCTAAGAGATAAGAGGCCATTCAGTTCTAATCATTTGAATAAAATCCTCATTCCCCAGCCATGATTGGTTGAATTTAAAAGGATAAGCACAAGGGCTCTGATGGTCCATCCATTCAAAAAGAACAAGGAAGTGATCAGAAATCCCACTTCTATGAGCCCATACCCGATATCTAGAAAGAGAGTTGATGAGCTGATCCGATAATAGGTAATGATCAAGTCTTTTGGAGATGCCTTCTTCCCCTATCCTACCATTCCTCCAAGTAGGTCCTGCACATGAAGGGGCCACATCCACCAATTGGTGATCAGAGAAGAGCTTGGAGGAAAAAGGTCCCAGAGGGTCAAGTTGCGCCCTAGTGCCTCAAATTTCAGAGGCATTCATAGTTAAGTTCAGATCACCTGCCATGATAAGCTTAGGCAATGAGAGAAGACCACTAGAAGCCACAGCACTCCAGAAGGATTCACGATTAAGGTAAGGATCGTAGCAATTTAGGATAGAAAGAGAAAAGGTAGAACCACAAATCTAGGCTTTAAGCAGGATACCTGCTACAGTGTGATAAGCTTTACATTTGAGAAGCTTCAGATTCCAACCTAAGAGAATTCCCCCCAAAAGACCAGTAGAATTGAGCGCACAAAACTCCCATCCCGGACAAAGCTTAGAAAAGGTGAGAAGGGCTAGGTAAGAAATGGTCATAGTTTCTTGTAGGAGAACGACATTAGGTGAGAGAGAGGAGAACAGGTGACGGAGGCTTTTTTGTTTCGTTCAGCCCCCCAAGCCCCGGAAATTAAGGGTGAGGAAATTAGGTACCACTCTCTTGAGGGGTCGAAGCTCTAAGGACCCTGTGAGGTGAAGAGGAAGGCTTACGAGCCGCATTTTCGAGTCTAGTAGATAAGGGGGTATAAGGGGCGGGAACATAATCCGAAGCATCAAGAGGAGTTTTTTCTTTTTCCTCCTAATAGTAACATTCTCAAATAGGAAGGAGTCTATAGGTAGAACCGAAGGAGAAAGAGGGGTCTTATCGAAAAAAATATTCAGGGTTTTTTGTAAAGAGGGGTCTGTGAAGGACGGGGAGATGACAGGGCTGTGTGGTGGAGTAACCAGAGTTGAGTGGCCAGAAGTGGAGAGAGGGGGAAAATCCGAGTCTGTGAAAAGGGGAGAGGGAGAGACTCCTTCAGGGAGAAGTGTTTGAATATAAGAAGAACCAAGAGGTATGATCGGAGAGTGTGAAGCACCGGATTCCCAAGAAGGGATGCAGGGTTGAACCACCAAAGAAGGAGAAGAAAGCTGGTCTAGAGTCGAAGGAGCAGCAAAGGAAGAAGGGGAAGGGGGTAGTAGCTGAATAGGAGAAGGACAGGGAGGGAGAATCATAGAGAGTGATTCACCAAGGTCTTGAGAAGGGATACAGGACTGAACCTCAACAGGGGGAGGAGAAGGGTGGTCTAAAGTCGGAGGAACAGCTAAAGACTTAGGGGAAGCACGACTACCATCCACAGAATCCAAAAAATCTAAATCGAGATCCGAGGCATCTTCGAAAAGAGAACATGCATTTTTAAGGATCCCAATAGTAGAAGCTGGAGGATTCGAGGATAAGCTTACCTGAATAGTCCTTTGATCTGGTAGGGGTGACAGTTGAGCCACAGAAGGTTGATGTAGCCCCGAGGAAGCAAAACCCTAACATAAATATGAACAAGCACGTCGCAAATGGCCTGTTTCACGGCAACGACTGCATCTAAAAGGGATGCCCTGATAGACAAGCCGTTGAGTAAACAAGTGATCCCGACAGAGTATCTCTATCTCAGCCGGTAATCCTTTTGAAATGTCCAGTTCCACTAAAATCTTGGCCATCCTCTTATCAAATGAGTTCAGAAATTCTTCTTCAACATCCATGAAGCGCCCTATATTGTTCCCAATGCCCTCCAAAAGAGAACGATTCTAGAGAGGGAAGGGTAGCCCCGGAAGAAGAGCCCACAGATGTCGCTTTTGTACCCTTTCACGCATGGGGTCGAAATGAACATGCCATCGATCTAAGATGAGAGACCCATCACCCACTCTCCAAAGGAAATTTAGTACAGAGGTTGCATGGGTGTCTTCTAAGAAGACAAAGACTATCCATCCCCGTGCCAGTAAACTAATCGCAGGAACATATGATAGGAAGGGTTTCCAATGTTCGTTGGCCCATGCAAACCAATCTTTCTTGTCCAAAGAACAGTATTCCAGTTTGCCTATAAGCGCGTGAGAGCATAACACCTCCACCCGATCCATGTAAATATCATGACCCACCACGTAGCGCAATTTACCTTTGAGAATTTTATGGGCTTTTTCCTTTCGTCGGCGGGGAAAGTGTGCAATACAAGGATCCGTCGGAGCATCAAAAGACCCATCGTGGGTTTTTGACATAAGGACAAGAAAGAGAATCCTAGTATGGTCTCACCGACCAACAATGAAGCCAACAATCCGATAAGAGGAGACAGAACTGAAGCGCAGCACCACAGAAAACCCGAAAACCAAACCCTAGTTGGAGTGTAACTATGGACAATAACGGGGGTTAACAAGCACCATAACCCCTAATCATACCCATAAACCCTGATAATGACAGCCATAGCAAGGAGAAAAAACGACGTAAACAGGGGAGCAAGGACAAACAAGCCCCTTAAATTCAGGATAAGGAGAATCTTCTAGAGACAAGAAAAAGTAAATCCTTACTAACGACGCATATAGAAAGGTGACAGAATCATCAGACCCACAGCCCCACAGAAGTACTGGTCTGTTGTTCACAGCCAAGCCGTATACTGACATCTATATACAATTCCCACTTGTTTTAGACTAGTTGGTACTAGTCCTCGAAACCGAGGATGGACTCCACTCGTCGGTATCAACCCAAGGAACAGAGGAGGTGAGTTCGGTTATAAAAATGGAGGCCCGATAGTAACCACCGCCAAACCATGGAATAAAGAAACAGAGGGAGCAACAGACCCAGCAAAAAAGGATGACCAGACAGACATTAAACAGAGACAGCACCAAAAGCAAGCTACAAAGGAAGAGTATCAGCTAGAAGACAGGAAAGGGCTACAAGGAGGAGCAGCAACACCTGAAAAAAAAAGGAACAGGTTCAAAGAAACTGAGCGCCACATCAAAGAAACCGAGCGCCACATCCACGAAGACAAATAGATACCCCAAGAACAGGTTCAGAGAAATCAGGTGCCACATCCACGAAGAGAAGGATTCCAAAGAGCATCGCCATCAGCCTGCCTGGATACACCTTCGCCTAGACTCTGACTTCCTGCAAGAACTAACATCATATTCACCCCAAACATCAAGCTAGAAACCAAACATCATTTGCTTCGGGTTACTGGTTCTTGACAGATGAGCTTGATCTTCAAGGTGAATGGAAATTGCATTAAGAGAATTACATTAAGGGGCTGGAATTTGGCAGAATCCGTCTTTCTATTCATCGCGACTCTCTTCTCTGGTCACATAACAACTATGTGGGACCTTTAACTGCAGCAATGGGCTATGAATGTATCACATATGCTTGTTGTTTAGAGGATCAGGACCCTGTACACGATATACTTTGGACTCATAACATTCCTCTGAAAATAGCTTGTTTCATCTCGCTTTTAGACAGAGGCCGAATACTAACATGGGATTAACTTCAAATACATGGGTTACAGGGCCCGAGTCGTTGTGTTCTGTGTGAGATGAATTTAGAGGATATTCAGCACCTCTTTCTGGAATGCTCTTTTTCAATGAGTATTCTCTCCTTCTTTGCGGCTCGGTATGGGTTTTATCCCCCCTACTTTAATTCTGTCTCCTCCTTTCTGGATCACTGGTACAGCAATATAGCGTTCTCTGCTCACTTTAAACATTTGCCTCTTTTCATATTCTGGTGTATCTGGATTCTCCGGAATAGATGTCTTTTTTATAATGGGAAGCCTACTACAACCCTTATCTCCAGGGTTGAGAGCTTACTAAACTTATACCCTGTTCCACAAAAAAAACATAAATTACGAAACATCGGTCCAAGCCCTTTGAAGGTCTTTCCTTGTGGCTTCTTTGATGGGGTTGCTGCAGAGAACATTGGAGGTACAGGTTTTGTGATCTTTCTAAATGATGTCCATTTTTTTAGTTTCTCCATGGGATATGGTTGTAGCTCAAACACCAGAGCTGAATTATTGGCTCTCTAGGCTGTTCTAAGAGTAAGTTTGCTGATGGGTTTACCCATACACACGATATTCGGTGACTCTCTGGTAATAATCTCCTGGCTCAACAGACTTGCTGCGCTAAATGTTCCTTCTCTGATACATTGGTGTGATGATATACGAAATATGCTACAACATGTCCCACAGGTGATTTTCAAACATATATTCCATGAGCATAACTCGCTGGCGGACGACCTCTCCAAACAGGCTCTGAAGTTGGATATGGGTCCTGGAACCTTCTCTGAATATTTGGATGGAATGGTCATAGATCATGGCCAATTTGTGCTTTTTTAGATTTGCTGAGTCTCTTTGTTTTTCTTTCATTTGGCTCTCAGCATTTGATATGTTTATCTATGTCTGCCATGTATGAGACTTTTCAGCCAGCAAGTTTTGCTCAGGAATGTCTGTTTGATGATCACCTCCGATCTTACTCAGCATATTTTGACCTGATCTATTAGGGATGATGAGAAAAGTCTGCAATGATCATACTTTGTGCTCCTACTCTTTGATGGCTGTATGTTGGCCCGGATCTTTTACTGTCTATGTTCTGATGTGGTTTTTTTTACTTTCTACCAAAAAAGTTGGAATATGTATAAGATGTCTTTTGATGTCTTTTGATTCTAAGCTAACTCTATATTTAAACCAAAACTTAATCATGGAAAGAAAAAGTTCATTAAGGTTCCATATGTTGGCATGCATAACATGCAAGCAACTGCTAGTGTATATATAAACTCCAATGACAAGCGCACGCCATCAAGCATGTAAGCTTGGGACTTGGGTAGTCATTATTGAAATTGATTTACTATATTGGATGTTATTGATATAATTACATATGAAAAGGTCAGTGTATGTGTAAATAAGTATAATGCATTGATTTCCACGGTATGATTAGTGGGCATTATTCTATATATATGGTCAATTGGTATGAATTGTGTAATGTTTTGATTTATGATAGAGTTAGTGGGTTTTAATTTATATTTTAATAAATATGAGAAATTGTTAATTGTTAAATATATATATATATATTGTTGTTGTTATAAATGCATAAAGATCAAATAAACATTGCAATTAAATGGATATAGACTCGGGTGCCATATAGATGATAACAAATTAATAAATTTATGACTTTGAAAAATGAAAAACCATTTAACTAAAAAAACATATTGCTATAATAAATTAAGCTATGTTAACTCAAATATAAAGTTTATAAATGAGACAAATCTCTTAACGTGTTCTTTTCTCATATGTTGCACTCTAAAATATTTTTGCACTTCAATAAATTCATTTTTTTTCTAAACAATTGGTAGTTTAGAGTTAATATATATTTATATCTATACATGAGGGAGGCAAGTTCATTGTTTTCACAAGCACGGTTGCTTTCAAAGGAAGTGATTTTGGCTATTATGTTGTATGGTACAAAGGCTCATACGTAAGGGTGGCTCATGTACTATTTCTAAGCACTGATGGAATTTTATGGGCAAAATGGCAGCCATGGGTTATTTTGACCATTAAATAAAACTTAGAATTTTGTTTAACCATCTTTGTGAAAGGGCATATTTTTTTTATTTAAACTTATTTTTTATTAATAATATTAATCTATTTATCTTATATAATAATAAAGTTATGTTTTTAAAATTCCAACTTATAGAAACATATATTAAATTATAATTATTTCCATGCCTTTCCATTTTGTAAGTAGCATTGATTTTTCCAAGAAAACAGAAAATTTCATTTAACTCAACCATTTTTCCATTATTTTTTAATTATTGCAATGACCATCTACCGTCTAGAGATATATATTGTCATTGCTCATTGACTACATTAGCATGCCAGTGCTACAACAACTTAATGACTTGAAGTTATGAGTTGGAAGTTAAAATGTGCATGGAGGGCTTTGGAGGTAATGTTTGTGCTATTTCTTTGCATCATATTTAGTGATTTGTTTAGATTCAGAGAATTCAATAAAATCTACAAATTTGAAAAAATGTTATAAAGCATGTTTGTGTATTTTTTTGATAATTTTAAATAACATTAATAATGTATAGGCTATGTATTTAGTGAATTAACTCATAATTTTGGTAATGTATATAGATTCAGACCCATAGAGTATTGAGTAATTCTACAATTCCCATAGAAATTGAAATGAACAACTATTATATTTCTCTCAAAATCTCATGGTTCAAGTTCAAAAAAAAAAACAAATTTAAATGAAGACCAACAATTTATGTACAACATTTAGAATGAAAATCATATGTATATTTGGTAAAATAAACTATACTTAAACAAAATATACAAAGAAAAAGAGAATATTGAAGTTGCATCTATTTAAAAATCTAGTTTCGTATTACACATGTACTATTGGTACTGGAGTTTGTACAAGACTACTATGGTACAAATCCCAGTCATCTCATAAGGTATAAGCTAAAGGTATAGGTTTGAATTTATGATTCTATGATGTATAATAACAGGAAAGAAATCAAAAAAGGGAAAAGACTAGTGATTAAACATAAAAAATCTACCAATAAGTACATACGGGAGATAGTAACAAGGATGATATAAAAGTATAAGGACTACAAACAGTAGACATACATGAGCCAGCATTAAAAGTCATATGTATGACAACAAACAGTTGATACATACACAAGGTAAAAATGTTTTTAGAGAAAAAAACATTTTGAACAAAAGGGATGCAAATACATAGACTACTAATGAGAAACAATAGGTAGAAACACTAAGAATTGTAAGAATCACAACAGAACTATACCAAAAACATTGAATCTGCATATAATTATAAGTAAAAGTGGCACATAATAGATTTGTCATCCTCTATGCAATTTCAAAATATACTTACAGGCACTTAAAAGAAGTTTCATATTTAAAAATATGTTTGATATCCTTATTCGATCCTATGTTATCAACAACCTTTTCCTATCTTACACTTCTATATTTATACAAAATCAAAACTTCTAGAAACTGTTTATAGATCCAAACATGTAGGATCAAAATAGTCCAAAAATAGACACTATTTAATTACATCATAAAAGGAGTTTTAAATATAGATGATATGTTTCCACCTAAAAAGTAAATTTTAAAACAAAATGACTTTTTCCAACTAACTGTTTGTAGATCATCACGACTTAAATCTCTACCATCCTTTCATAATTTGCAAGCAATCCCTAGGAGTATAGTTAGTCCATCTAACTCTTGGGATCTCCTCTGAAGTCTAGTGAGCTCCTCCTCTATAGCTAGCACCTTTCCCTGTAACTCCTGGTTCTGTTTGAGAAAATTGCCATTTGCTTCTTGGGATATCTTCCTCCTTTTAATCACTTCCTTAGTGACCTGAACCAACTCTTCATAGTTCGCATTTATCTCTTCTAGGTCTTGTCTAATCATGCAATTAACACTCACAAGATGGTCATTAAGGCGATTCAGATGTGAATCCTGAGCTTTATAATGATGCAAATATTTTCTAAGGCTCAAAAGCTCTATTTCTTCTCCATTCAACATGTTGTTATCCAAATCATTTACTTCATTGTTTAGATGTTCCCCCAATGAAATTCGAGGTACTGGAATTGTGTTCTCTTCAATTGAACCTCTAGGATTTAAAGCGTGGATATCTTCCATATCCTCTTATGCACATATTTTTTTTTTGCTTGTTCCCTCACTCAGTACAGACATAGCCTCTTCACCCTTATTTATGAATTTCTTCATTGGTACATCTAGAATCAATCTAATGTTCTCTTCAATACTTTCAAGGGATTTAGAAATCATACCTTCCATTCTTCTACACTGAGTGTCTTCTTCACTGGAAGATTAGATTCAATCTCGATAATATTTTCTTCTTGAAGCCTTGAGTTAAGAAGCTTCATCATATTCAGATGAAGTTTATTGGTAGGCCTGGTTTTAGGTCGCCAGTTAATTGTTTCAACATTTCTAACATGAGCATGGGTCTTCTTAATAATTGGAATCTCTAGCTCTGGCATGCTCATTGTTCCCATGCTCTCCACCTTTGAAGAGTCATTTCCACTTCTTCTAGATTCATATCAGCTTTTACTGTCACATACCCCAATTTTGTAATATAATGTTATTTGTTTTAATTTGATTCCTAAGACATTGTGTTAAATTTAATGCTAAGTAGAAATTGATGACTCAGCAGAGTCAAAAGATGTGGAATGTAATTCTGAATATTTTATTTTAATAAATAAAAAGTGAAGACAACAACTTGGGAGAGCTGTTAATAAGAGTGTTACTGGTCAAACTGGTGGAAGAAACTAGGTGGAGAGCAAAAGACAAGTGGCAGCATCCTCAAACACTTCCTATGTTGCAGGTGGCAGCTTCCCTACATTTGGGGTCATGATCCCCCAAGAAAGTGGGATCAGAGCAGGTGGTTCAATTAATGACAACTAACCCAAAAAGACCTAGGCAATCTTTTAAAAATACCCAATGTAGAGAGCTGAGGCTGCTCAGATATTTTCCAGGAGAAGAATGATTCAGGTGGAATGCACTTCAAGGAATTCATTGGGAAAAAGGGAAATTGTAAGGAAGGTATTTTGAAGGATAAACTGTCGTAACTTGATTTGATATAGCTTCTTAGCTGAGAGAATTTGACTGACAAGTTCAGGACTAGTATTGAGTCTCAGGACTAGTACTTGATTATTTGCTACACCTAGTTCCAACCAGGGAGACCAAAGCAGGCTCGAGGGTCCTGAGGATTCGTTGTTTGAGCGCTCTCCAGGAGTTGGTAGGGAGGAACGGCCTCCCATTGCTGTTGTTGACCAAGCTTTAAGAACAGGTTCTGCTATTTATTAATTTCTGTGTTATTATCTGTGTGTGATTGAATGATGCATTTGCAGTTTATAATGTAAAAAAAACTTAGAGGATAGAATATCTTAGCTTGTTTAGTAATGAATTTATTATGAATGAAAAACAAATCCTACCTATGTTTTTCCCCATCTGGAGTAATCTAGATCATACTCTAGCACAAGTGGTGTATTTAAATGAAGAAAGTATGATGCAAATATAGAATAAGATGTTACCTTGAAAAATAGATTGTTTTATTTTATCTGTTATCAGAAGAAACATCATTTTGTACATAGAGTAGTGTTAAATCTACACTGTGAATGGCAGATCTTTAGAAAAGGAAAGGAAGCTATATCATTTTACTAATAGTAGTATGTTTTGGGTAGATGAAACAGTTCTCTATACAGTATTCACTTTCTTAATCTTTTCATTTATGTTAAAACAAAAAGGAAAGGAAGAAAATAGTTAAAATGTGTAGTGTTAGGTTAAATAAATTGTTTTTCAGCTCTATAATTTATTTCTCTTCCTATTGCAGAATAAATAACTACTATGATATTAGCGACTAAACTTCGAGTAAGATAGAAAAACCATTGATTTAATTCTAAAGAAAAACTAGTTGGTTTCATATTTATTTATGACTGATAATGTAAGTAACTCATTCATCTTTTCTAAATGAACTTAAGCAAGATCTACAGCTACTAACTTGTCTAAAGGATTTTAAACAAAACTACTAATTATTTAAAGAAAGAAATACAGTTATTTTGTTATTACCTTTATTTATAAATTTTAGTGTTATAATCTAAATAGATAATATAGATACAAGAGGAATTTCTTTATAAATTATTTAATATAGAATGTATAAGAATATAACAACAAAATACTTCCTCATTATACATCTATAAATAAACTAAATACAAAGATAATGTATATAATTATAGGAATAGCATTTGTTTGTAAGTAAAATAACATTCTTACCCCATTATAGTAAATATCAAGTAAATATAATTTCTATACTTAAAAGATGTAACTATCAGTTACATAAGTACAACACTAAGAACATGAAATTTCTTATATTCTGAAGGTTAACAATTATAAAATAATATTTAAAAACTTTATTAGAATAGAGTAAATTAAAGAAATATAATATAAAAACAATGTACATTTATCCTAAACAGGTGACATTTAAATAATATTACAGGGTCAATTCTAATGTAATAACTTGCAGGAAATAAACTAACAGAGTATAGACATGCTCGATTCACCGAGCTCAACCACCCATTACACAATATAAGTAATAACCAAATAAATTATAGTAGTACATTGTAATTAAAAGATAAATTAAAGAAACAGTAAATACATTTTCATATCACCAAGTTAGGGTAAAACCCTAATATATCAAAATTTAGAACAGAGGTAATAAACTGAAAAAGTTTAAGCTCCTTCTAATGCCTCTCAGCTTCAAACAAAATTAACAGAGTAAGGCTTTACCAACCTTCTTTCATTTATACATATATACACAAGTAACTATACCAAAAATCAAAATTTACAGCCACGGCCTAAGCCGGAAGCCCCGCATAAAGCAAGGGCTTCTCTTTAACAGAAACAACGAACCAAGTAAAACCTAAGTAAAAAAAAACCACGAGGGTTTTGCAGGCCACAGCGACCAACCATCAAATGTTCCATAAGGGACTGAACAAGGACGAACTGCCATGGGGTATCCAAGGCTTACCCGTGAGCAAGCGCTTGTCCCAGCCTTGCACCAACCACGCAGAAGGACAGGTCGACACCTGTGTAACATCAAACATAAAAATTGTTAATATCTTGCTGTATATAAGCTGGAATGTATTAAAACAAGAAACGAAGTTATCAGTATTAGCTCCTTACCTAAAATTTCACTGAAACGTGACCACCCACAAGCAGCAGAGAAGCTACCGATGCGAGGAGGATTAAACCATTTATCTGCTGCAAGAAAGAAGGAGATTACTAACATAGTAACGACCAATAGCGACCGAGAGTAGGAGCAGCAAGCCAAGCAAGAAAAATGCTTGAGCCGTCACTTTATTTCCAGCCAAAGAAACCACTCTGTGGTGAAACCATAAGACCCAATAAATCTTACGATGTGAAGCCATGACCCCACTACCGAGCCAAAGAAAAATGGGACTACACAATCTGATAAATTTTGAACTAAGAAAGCGGTGAAAGCTAAAACCCCAGAAGAAAACAACCAACCCAATATAAGCAGCGGGGGTTTCCTATTACAGCTCTTCTCTCTCAGTTTCCAAAGCAGTTTTACGAAGGGCGAAAGACAAGAAGTTAGGAGACTGTCACTCAAACTAGTTGCAGAAATCGGCATGGAGGTCGAAGTGCAGTAGCAGAGCAGTCGGAGGCCAATAATGAAGGAGGGAATCACAAGGCTAGGGTTGCAAATTGACGTTTAATCACAAAACACTTGGCTACGGTGTTTCCATGTCCATAAACAAATTATTTGCATGCAGTCGGTGAAATCATATAGTCCCGACGAGAAATCAACCAAAGAGTATTATTTCCAATCATTTGGTGAATCTGAGGTTCCACTATAATCCTTGCTTCCAATGTCAACCTAGCATGCACGTCGCATGATAAACAAAAGATTCATCAATATAAAAGTTATGCCTTAAAGCTCATCAAGGGCGGGATCAATGTTACTACCCATTATTATACTAACATAATATTCACTCTTTCAATGGTTATAAATCCATTAGGGATATGACTTTTAATAACTATAAAAGGAAATTCATAAAACCTATTCATGATAAGATACCTATCTTGTGAAAATAGCTCTAGTTATGTATTTAAGTATTTGTTGTATAAACCATTAAGTTTGTAGACAAAAATATTAAGCATTATAGTATTTCTCAGGGTTGACATCAGATAACTTTTGATGATTTAATAACCATAACTGGACAATATCTTCCAAATAAGTTATGTGTAAAAGAACTCAGTGCATCAACACTAACTTAACTCTTTTTGAGAGCAGCATGTAATAATGTTATAATTCCTTTAAACTTCAAAGCTTTAGAAGTTGGAATTTTGGTACAAAAACTCATTTATCAATGTGCATTACTTATCACAAGGATTAACCAAACCTATCATGACGTAAATGGTGTATGTTCACAATTTAAGATAGAACCTTAACGTAATAACCCTGCCATCCTTAGTCTACATGCAAAGAAAGATTTAAGGCGTTTACACACATGACGACTATGGTAAACATCGAAGAGTTTAATACACAATAAAAACTATAAATTACAACTAGAGAGAGAAAGCAACTGTCACCAATACTGATAGGACTAAATCTCGTTTCCATGACGTCTTTAAAAAGAATAACGATTTAATGGTTTTTACCTCATAAAACCATTGGAAATTGAATAGCATTTATATTCTTTTACTGAGATATTATTTTTGTAACGAGCATATATCTGTATGCGTAATGATTATTGACAAGTAGCACTGGATCTTTCTTACCTGTAAATCCATAAGAGCAGGTAAACTTTCTGCGTTAGCTCAAAAGCTGAGTAAGCCCAGAATACCAAGACAGTTCCACCTTGTGGTCGCAAAGAAAAACAAGTCATTAAACTGAAAAAGAATTATTCTATAAGATAAACATAATCAAGTAGATAATTCATATTATGAAATCATTAACATATAACTAATTAAAACAATTAGTTGACTGCATTAATGAAGATTATCTGTATTTTCAAAATTTTAAATTTTTCAGAAATTTTGGGATTTTGACATGTGGTATTAGAGCACGGTTCAAACACTAGGCCTTGATGCAGCCCAACTAGCTTTCATAGAACAGTAAATTAAAATAATGTGCTAACATATATTTTGTTTTATGTTAAGAACATAAAAATTTCTTTTTCTGAAGTTTAATAGGCAGGTATGGAAAAGCTGGGAGAGTATGCACAGGAGGAGTCTCCACATACAGAAACAAGAAATTTACCCAGAGAACCTATATTAGAAGAGGTGACTGCCAACTCCTCAGAGTTGTTGCAGACTGTAAAATATTTAAAAACTGAAATGGAGTCTGTTAAGAAGGAGAATGAAAGGATCCTAAAGGCTCAAGAAGAATTGAACCAAATTTTAATAGAAAATTTTCAAACTAAAGGAAGGAGTAGAAGATCAGAATCTGAATATGTTAGTCACCAAAGAAAATCCAAAAATATGAAGCTTGCAAAAACTGAAAGTAGTTCATCATCTGAAGGGTTTGGTGAACAACAAAGTTACCATACTACTAGTGACAGTAGTGAAGATGATTTGTATGATAGAAAGAAGAGATACAAACCATATGAGGAAATTTCAGGGGAGTTCAAAAAGATAAAGCCCCCGACTTTTAATGGAGAGACTGAGAAGGGGGAGGAAGCAGAGTCCTGGCTATCCGGGATGAAGAAGTATTTTCATATATATAATTATTCTAATCAGTTAAAGGTGAGGATGGCTATATATAACCTCTCAGGAAAAGCTGACATATGGTGGCATGATTTGAAGAGAGTTAAGGGTATAATAGAGAAAGAAGTTAATTAGAGTACCTTTAAAAGGTATTTCAAAAAGAAATTTATGTCTGAGTAGTATTACGAGGAAAGAGCTAAAGATTTTTATGAATTGAAGTTAGGTTCAACGACAATGAAGGATCTGAACAGCAAATTCTTAAGTTTACTTAGGTATGTACCTTACCTAGTAGACGAGAAACCAAAAGTACAATGATTTCTTAGCTGTCTACTGTATCATATCAAAGATAGAATTGAATATGATAACCCAAAGACTTTGGAGGAAGCTATGAGGAAGGCTAACTTTTGTTTTGAGCAGAACCGGAAGAAAGAAGGCTTGGCCTATTGGAAGGCTAAGAAGAATAACAATCACCCTGAATATAAAAAGAAGGAATTTGTACCTCACAGAAATTTCAAGAATAATAAGACCAAAAATTATTCTAATAACAAGAGTTTCCAGGGAAATAGGAATGGTACATCAAACAATTCAAATAATTTCAAGGGCAAGGAGACTGCAAATAACCATGGAAATTTTACCAAGAGTTTTGAACGTAAAGAGCCTGTTAAGTTCTGGGAATGCAATGGCCCGCACTATGCCTTGGTGTGTCCAAACCGAAAAAATACTGTTAGAAATATTCATACTGTATAGGAGGAGATGACCGTTGGGGAACTAGCAAGGAGTATGCCCAGAATTAACGCGGCTTTGGAGAACCGCCAAGCTGAATATCAGACTTCCATGGTGGAAGTAGACTCGGTATGATTAATCAAATCCCTATAACCATTTTAATTGATCAAGGAGCTAGTCTCAGTTATATTGCACCTCAGATACTGGAAAAATGTAAGTTGTCTGTCGATAAGTTTAGGAATTCTTGGTTAGTTCAATTAGCCACTGGGGCTAAAAGAAAAGTAACTTGTTTTGTGAAAGAATGTGCTTTACTTATGGATGAATTTAGAACTACAGTTAAGCTTAATGTTTTGCCACTTGGCTCATATGATTTGTTGATTGGTATGGACTGGTTAGAACAGCATAAAGTAATTTTAAACTATTACAATAAAACTTTTACATGCTTAAATAGTGATGAATAACCAGTAAAGGTTAAGGGTATTCCTAGAAAAACTATAGTAAGGCAGATTTCTGCTTTACAACTTAAAAGAGCTGTTAGAAAAGGATGTAAAGCCTATGCAGTAACTATTACAGATGAGGAAGGTAAAACTAAAATAGGTAAGTTAAAAATAGAAAATGTTCCTGTTTTAAAAGAATATATTGACGTATTCCCAGAAGAAATTCTAGGATTACCTCCAAAGAAGGAATTGCATTTCACCATTGAACTGGTACCAGGTGCAGTACTTAGTTCAAAGGCCCCTTATCGAATGAACATTTTGGAACTTAATCAGTTAAAATCACAATTAAAAGAGTTAATCGATAAAAAGTACATTCGACCTAGTGTGTCTCCCTGGGGGGCACCGGTCATCTTTGTTAAAAAGAAAGATGGAACTATGCGATTATGCATAGACTACCGTCAACTAAACAAGATGACTATTAAAAATAGATATCTGTTGCCCCGCAGAGATGATCTGTTTGATCAACTACGTGGAGCCACGGTGTTTTCGAAAATAGATTTGAGGTCAGGATATCATCAAGTAAGAATTAAAGATGAAGATATCTTCAAGACAGCCTTTAGAACAAGATATGGAAACTACGAGTTTGTCGTAATGCCATTCGGGCTTACTAATGCCCCAGCTGCCTTTATGTGCTTAATGAACAATATAATGCATAAGTATTTAGATAAGTTTGTAGTCATGTTTATCAACGACATCCTAATTTACTCTAAAACGGAAGAAGAACATAAAGAACTCCTAAAAATTGTTTTGCAAGAGTTGCGAGAACATCAACTCTTTGCAAAGTTTAGTAAGTGTGACTTCTTTAAGGATAAAATTCAGTATCTAGGTCACGTAGTGACTAAGGAAGAATTTTTGTAGATCCTGAAAAGATACGGGAAATCGAAGATTGGCCGGTTCCTAAATATGTAACGGATGTTAGGTCGTTCATGGGAATTACCAGTTATTACCGGAGTTTTATTGAAGGCTTTTCAAGAATAGCAAATATGATAACTTCCTTGCAAAAGAAAGGAAAGAAATTTGATTGGAACCCGAAATGTGAAGAAAGATTTAAGAAGTTAAAAATTCTATTGACTAGTGCACCTATTCTAAGAATAGCAAATCCTAATAAAGAACTTGTAGTGTGTACTGATGCCTATAATGATGGCTTAGGTGGTGTTCTGACTCAAGAAGGGCATGTCATTGACTATGAGTCTAGAAAGTTAAAAATTCATGAAAATAATTATGCAACTTATGATCTAGAACTAGCAGTTGTAATACACGCCTTAAAAATGTGGCGACATCATTTAATTGGCAAAAAATTTATTCTAATAACTGATAATAAAGGACTGAAATATCTTCTAGACCAGCCTAATTTAAACGCTAGACAAGCTAGGTGGTTAGCTTTCTTAAGTGAATATGATTTTGAAATCCGACATATAAAGGGTAAGGAAAATAAGGTGGTTGATGCATTAAGCAGAAACGCTAAGCTGAAATTTACAGCAGCAATCAGCATTTATGTTTTAGATTTAAATGAACAGCTTAAAGAAAGGGTAAAACAAGATGAAATTTATCAGAAATTGCAAATTACAGTTAAGGAAGAACCTACAGAAATCTTAATAAAAGATTATAGTCTGAATGAAAATGAATTTTTACTATATAAAGATAAATTGTATGTACCTAAGGTTAAGTTGTTAATTCTGGATGAAGTCCATAAAACACCATATTGAGGACACCCAAGTTATCAAAAGACTATAACCATGCTAAGAAAAGAATATTTTTGGCCAAATATGAAAAATAAAGTAGCTAAATACATTGCAAGGTGTTTAGAATGTCAATAGGTAAAAACCGAACACCAACACCCAGCTGGTTTGCTACAACCTTTACCTATTCCTAGCTGGAAATGGGAAGTGATTAGCTTAGATTTTATTACTGGACTGCCTAGAAATCAGAATCAAAATGACTCTATTATGGTAGTGGTTGATAATTTAAGCAAGGCAACACATTTTATACCTGTTAAAACTACTTACAAGGCTGCCAATATAGTTGATATCTTCCTAAAGCAGATTTTTCGATTCCATGGAGTACCAAAAGTTATAATCTCAGACAGAGATCCTAAGTTTACAGGAAACTTTTGGAAGTCCTTGTTTAAAGGATTAAATACAACATTGAATTTCAATACTTCCTTCCATCCTCAAATAGATGGACAAACTGAAAGAGTAAATCAGGTACTGGAGGATTCATTGAGAATGTATGTGAAAGATCAACCAGGTAAGTGGGAAGATTATTTATATCTAGCAGAGTTTGCATATAACAATAACTATCAATCATCAGCTAAATTTAGTCCATTTGAAATTTTATATGGATTAAAATGCAACACTCCTATCTCTTGGAATGATCCAGTATATAGATTAGTGTCAAGTCCAGAACTGTTGAAAGAAATGGAGGAAATTGTGAAGCAAGTGAAGGGAAATCTGAAGGTGGCACAGGATCAGCAAAAAAGTCAAGCAGACTTGAAAAGAACTCCAAATGAGTTCCAGGTAGGTGAACATGTGTTCATCAAGGTAAGGCCCAAGAAAATCTCTCTAAGACTGGGGATTTGTGCAAAGTTCGCACCGCGTTACTGCGGTCCATTTGAAATTTTGTCTAGGATTGGTCAAGTTGCTTATCAACTAGAATTACCACCTAACTTGAAAGTACATAATGTTTTTCATATCTCTATTTTAAAGAAATATGTTCATGATGCTACTCATGTGATTGATTGGAATGTTGTACAGGTGGAACCAGAAGAATAATTTCTGGTGGAACCGGACTGTATCCTTGGGAGGAGGGAAATTACACTTCGAAACCGCACCATTGGATAAGTGAAGGTGCAATGGAAGCACCTTAGTCCTGAAGAAGCCACCTGGGAACTGGAAAGTAAGATGCGAGAAGCATACCCAAATTTGTACTAGGAGACTTCGAAGGATGAAGAATAAGTAACATCGAGGACGATGTTATATTTTAAGGGGGTGTGTATGTCACATACTCCAATTTTGTAAAATAATGTTATTTGTTTTAATTTGATTCCTAATACATTGTGTTAAATTTAATGCTAAGTAGAAACTGATAACTCAGCAGAGTCAAAAGATGTGAAATGTAATTCTGAATATTTTATTTTAATAAATAAAAAGTGGAGACAACAGGTTGGGATAGCTGTTAATAAGAGTGTTACTGGTCAAACTGGTGGAAGGAACTAGGTGGAGAGCAAAAGACAAGTGGCAGCATCCTCAAACACTTCCTATGTTGTAGGTGGCAACTTCCCTACATTTGGGGTCATGATCCCCCAAGAAAGTGGGATCAGAGCAGGTGATTCAATTAATGACAACTAACCCAAAAAGACCTAGGCAATCTTTTAAAAATACCCAATGTAGAGAGCTGAGGCTGCTCAGATATTTTCCAGTAGAAGAATGATTCAGGTGGAATGCACTTCAAGGAATTCATTGGGAAAAAGGGAAATTGTAAGGAAGGTGTTTTGAAGGATAAACTCCAGTAACTTGATCTGATACAGCTTCTTAGCTGAGAGAATTTGACTGACAAGTTCAGGACTGGTATTGAGTCTCAGGACTAGTACTTGATTATTTGTTGCACCTAGTTCCAGCCAGGGAGACTAGAGCAGGCTGAGGGATCTTGAGGAGTCATTGTTTGAGCACTCTCCAGTAGTTGGTAGGGAGGAATGGCCTCCCATTGCTGTTGTCGACCAAGATTTAAGAACAGGTTCTGCTATTTATTAATTTATGTGTTATTATCTGTGTGTGATTGAATGATGCATTTGCAGTTTATAATGTAAAAAAAACTTAGAGGATAGAATATCTTAGCTTGTTTAGTAATGAATTTATTCTGAATGAAAAACAAATCCTACCTGTGTTTTTCCCCATCTGGAGTAATCCAGATCGTATTCTAGCACAGGTGATGTATTTAAATGAAGAAATTACGATGCAAAAATAGAATAAGATGTTAGCTTGAAAAATAGAATGTTTTCTTTAATCTTTTATCAAAAGAAACATCATTTTGTACATAGAGTAGTGTTAAATCTACACTGTGAATGGGAGATCCTTAGAAAAGGAAAGGAAGCTATATCATTTTACTAACAATAGTATGTTTTGGGTAGACGAAACAGTTCTCTATACAGTATTCACTTTCTTAATCTTTTCATTTATGTTAAAACAAAAAGGAAAGGAAGAAAATAGTTAAAATGTGTAGTGTTAGGTTAAATAAATTGCTTTTCAGCTCTCTAGTTTATTTTTCTTCCTATTGGAGAATAAATAACTACTATGATATTAGCGAGTAAACTTCGAGTAAGATACAAAAACCATTGATTTAATTCTAAAGACAAACTAGTTGATTTCAGATTTATTTATGACTGATAATGTAAGTAACTCATTCATCTTTTCTAAATGAACTTAAGCAATATCTACAGCTACTAACTTGTCTAAAGGATAAAAAAAAAAACTACTAATTATTTAAAGAAAGGAATACAGTTATTTTGTTGTTACCTTTATTTACAAATTTTAGTGTTATAATCTAAATAGATAATATAGATACAAGAGGAATTTCTTTATAAATTATTTAATATAGAAAGTATAAGAATATAACAACAAAATACTTCCTCATTATACATCTATAAATAAACTAAATACAAATATAATGTATATAATTATAGGAACAGCATTTGTTTGTAAGTAAAATAACATTCTTGCCCCATTATAGTAAATATCAAGTAAATATAATTTATGTACTTAAAAGATGTAACTATTAGTTACATAAGTACAACACTAAGAACATGAAATTTCTTATATTCGGAAGGTTAACAATTATAAAATAATATTTAAAAACTTTATTAGAAGAGAGTAAATTAAAGAAAGATAATATAAAAGCAATGTACAGTTATCCTAAACAGGTGACATTTAAATAATATTACAGGGTCAATTCTAGTGTAATAACTTGCAGGAAATAAACTAACAGAGAGTATAGACATGCTCGATTCACCGAGCTTAACCACCCATTACATGATATAAGTAATAACCAAATAAATTACAGTAGTACATTGTAATTAAAAGATAAATTAACGAAACAGTAAATACTTTTTCATATCGCCAAGTTAGGGTAAAACCCTAATATATCAAAATTTAGAACAGAGGTAATAAACTGAAAGAGTTTAAGCTCCTTCTAATGCCTCTCGGCTTCAAACAAAATTAACAGAGTAAGGCTTTACCATCCTTCTTTCATTTATACATATATACACAAGTAACTATAACAAAAATCAAAATTTACAGTCACGTCCTAAGCGTGAAGCCTTGCATAAAGCAAGGGCTTTTCTTTAACAGAAATAGTGAACCAAGTAAAACCCAAGTAAACCAAAACCACGAGGGTTTTGCAGGCCACAGCGACCAACCATCAAATGTCCCATAAGGGACTGAACAAGGACGAACTGCCATGGGGTATCCAAGGCTTACCCATGAGCAAGCGCTTGTCCTAGCCTTGCACCAACCACGCAAAAGGACAGGTCGACACTTGTGTAACATCAAACATAAAAATTGTTAATATCTTGTTGTATATAAGGTGGAATGTATTAAAACAAGAAACGAAGTTATCAGTATTAGCTCCTTACCTAAAATTTCACTGAAACGTGACCACCCACAAGCAATAGAGCAGCTACCAACACGAGGAGGATTAAACCCTTCATCTGCTGCAAGAAAAATGGAGATTACTAATACAGTAATGACCAACAGTGACCGAGAGTAGGAGCAGCAAGCCAAGCAAAAAAAATGCTTGAGCCGTCACTTTATTTCCAGCCAAAGAAACCACTCTGCGGTGAAACCCTAAGACCCAATAAATCTTACGATGTGAAGCCACGACCCCACTACCGAGCCAAAGAAAAATGGGACTACACAGTCTGACAAATTATGAACTGAGCAAGCGGTGAAAGCTAAAACCCCAGAAGAAAACAACCAACCCAATCTAAGCAGCAGGGGTTTCCTATTATAGCTCTTCTCTCTCAGTTTCTAAAGCAGGTTTACGAAGGGCAAAAGACAAGAAGTAAGTTAGGAGACTGTCACTCAAACTAGTTGCAGAAATCGGCATGGAGGTCAAAGTGCAGTAGCAGAGCAGCCGGAGGCCGAGAATGAAGGAGGGAATGATGAAGCTAGGGTTGCAAATTGACTTTTAACCACACAACACTTGGCTACAGTGTTTCCATGTGCACAAACAAATTATTTGCATGTAGTGGGTGAAATCATATAGTCCCGGCAAGCAATCAACCAAAGAGTATTATTTCCAATAATTTGGTGAATCGGAGGTTCCACTATAATCCTTACTTCCAATGTCAACCTAGCATGCACGTCGCATGATAAACAAAAGATTCATCAATATAAAAGTTATGCCTTAAAGCTCATCAAAGGGCAGGATCAATATTACTACCCATTATTATACTAACATGATATTCGCTCTTTCAATGGTTATAAATCCATTAAGGATATGTCTTTTAATAACTATAAAAGGAAATTCATAAAACCTATTCATGATAAGATACCTATCTTGTGAAAATAGCTCTAGTTATGTATTTAAGTATTTGTTGTATAAACCATTAAGTTTGTAGACAAAAATATTAAGCATTATAGTATTTCTCAGGGTTGACATCAGATAACTTTTGATGATTTAATAACCATAACTCGACAATATTTTCCAAATAAGTTATGTGTAAAATAACTCAGTGCATCAACACTAACCTAACTCTTTTTAAGAGCAACATGTAATAATGTTATAATTCCTTTAAACTTCAAAGCTTTAGAAGTTGGAATTTTGGTACAAAAACTCATTTATCAATGTGCATTACTTATCAAAAGGAGTAACCAAACCTATCATGACGTAAATGGTGTATGTTCACAATTTAAGATAGACTCTTAACGTAATAACCCTGCCATCCTTAGTCTGCATGCAAAGAAAGATTTAAGGCGTTTACACACACGACCACTATGGTAAGCATCGAAGAGTTTAATACGCAATAAAAACTATAATTTACAACTAGAGAGAGAAAGCAACTGTCACCAATATTGATAGGACTGAATCTCGTTTCCATGAAGTCTTTAAAAAGAATAACGATTTAATGGTTTTTACCTCATAAAACCATTTGAAATTGAATAGCATTTATATTCTTTTACTGAGCTATTATTTTTGCAACGAACATATATCTGTATGCGTAATGATTATTGACAAGCAGCACCGGATCTTTCTTACCTGTAAATCTGTAAGAGCAGGTAAACTTTCTGTGTTAGCTCAAAAGCTAAGTAAGCCCAGAATACCAAGACAGTTCCACCTTGTAGTCGCAAAGAAAAACAAGTCATTAAACTTAAAAAGAATTATTCTATAAGATAAACATAATCAAGTAGATAATTTAGATTATGAAATCATTAACATATAACTAATTAAAACAATTAGTTGATTGCATTAATGAAGATTATTTGTATTTTCAAAATTTTAAATTTTTCAGAAATTTTTGGATTTTGATATTTACATTCACATTTGAAACATTGTTCATTTTTTCTAACCCTTGTTGTATTCCAGCTACACTTTTTCTCTTGCTATGAATCCTCAATTTCATTGGGGTTTCTTTCCCTTCTCGCAATTTGGTAGGAGTCATCTTTCGACTTCAAAACCATACCAGAAAAGAAAGTGAGGCCAGGTCCATTCTCTCTTTTCCAATTCTTTATCAATCAACAATTTAATCAAATCATGATGAAATATTCTATGAGAAGCGTGGTCTGGATGAGTTTAAGCCGGGACTGCCATTTTTTTATAAACTTTTCAATAAGTAGAAAGGTAGGTTTAACCTAGACTGTCCAACTACATGAAGAAGAAAACGTAGGTGATATTTGAAAATTGTTGCAAAACGACCCTCACAGGTAATATATTGCTAAATGATACTCAATGTCTGTCGACATTCCTCCTTCAAAGCATCTATGTGAATTCCCCTATTCGAGTCTAGGGTTTCATGGCCCGACATGAGAAATAAACCTAAATCAACTTCAAAAGGAAACTTTTTAAACCATTTATCTCCATACATGGCTAATCCAGTAGCTTCTTCGATTGAATTCTATGAAAGTAATTCAAAGCTAATACTACTGAAATCAACCCTTGTATATGTGAGTCTCTTAGCAAATTCCTTAGAAACTTCGACATTATAACCTATAATCTTTTCGAAAAAGATAAACCAACTTGCATCCTTTAATAATTGTGCGCATTTCGAATGTTCTCCAACCCATTGCATATCAACTAGCTCAAACCTATGCGGTTTACCGCTCATTTTCTTCATGACAATAATAGAAAACTGAAACGACAAACTTTAAACCTACAAAGAAATATCTGCCTACAAATACCAGGTATTATGACAAAGTTGATGTGAAAACATTTGGTACAGCCACGAAAACTATTATCATTAATGATATCTCTCAATCTTCCAATTCATATGATGATACGAACAGATACATTGTTCTACCTCCATTTCACACATTACAAAGTTAATCATAACCTTTGAGATTAGTGAAACTTTTTTGTCATTCTGAGAGCGTTTAATCTTAGCCAAAGTTTAATATTCGCTACTGGAATGTTAATATTAGATTATTATATATTAAAACAATCTAAAACCATATAATATATAATGAAATCATATATGTAAGGACTTAAATAAAATCATGAGCCAACCATTTAACTTATAATCTAACAAAAATCATAAGATTGCATAAGATATTAGGGTTACAGAAATAAAATTTTCCTAGGACTATACAACAAACTTAGGGCTACAACTAGAATACCAACATCTACTATGAATAATAAATAATTATGGTTTACATTTTAAATTTGTAATAATTAATTTTTTTATATAATATTAATTTAGTTATATTGGAAAAAAAAATATTGAACATTTACACATTATTTAATTTTATTTATTTATTTATTTATATATAAAAACTTCATTGTTAAAAGTTTATAAACAAAATAAGATAATTATTGTTTACCATTATAAATTTGTAATGATTTTTTTAATATTAATTTAGTTATTTAAATAATATATTGAAAGATAATTTTTTGTTTTTGCAATAATTCATTGGTGAAAGGTAAGATTTTAAACAAAAACTTTCAAGATTGGTAATATAAAATCAGAAAAAATAAAAAACAAATTCCAACATGCTCCAAGTTTTCATCCCCATCAATATTTCTTCAATTCGAGCAACCACCTGACCCACTACCGGCAGAGGACCTGTAGAATCAAGGGAAGAAAGGCTAGGAACCAGCCTCTTTGGCAGGAGGAGGGCCAGGATCGAGTGTTGACGCTTTCGAGCAATGAAGCAAATTAGTGGATGCTTGAATTTCATGATATGAGCCAATGTGTTCATGGGTACTTAGGGTTTTCATCTTATGTTCATACTGCTTTTATATATTGTTCATATATGATGACTATAGAATGCCAATGAATGGAGTTGCTGACAGATCCAGGAGAACCTACTTTGATACAATTGGCCATTCCTGAGGCTTTGGATTTATGGGCTGATTTCTTTTATAAAATGCATAGTACATTGGCAACAGTTTTTGGCAGCTCACAGGCATTAAGTAAACGCGTTTGCTGACTTTCTCATCCACTACTTGCGCAGTTATTATTTAATTTTGGTTGCTTTTACACAACCTGATCTTATTACAAAGTATGTATGATGTACCATAAGTGGTATGTTAATTCGGTTTTCTGCAGAGTGTTGTTAGCAATGTATTATAAGTAGCATTGGCTATTTAAAAAAGTCAGCCTTTGTAAGATCATCTAAAACCTATAAGTCACAAAGATTTATGGCGTTTGATTGGTTTTTGCATTTTGGTCTTTCAAGACCTATGTTTGCTAGGGGATTAAAATACTTCCAGTTGTTAAATCAACTGGAAGTATTCTTTCAAATTGAAATAAGCTTTTCTTTTGAGAATACATAGGGATACAAGTTACAAATGAGCTTGTCTATATACATTGTTTCATTTATTGAGTAATGGAAGTAGTATTCAATGTAATTATATGTATAGTATAGTTATTTTTATAGGTTTATATATTTTAGAATTTTAGGATGGATTACTATTTATGTTTTTTCATTTATAAACAAGAATGAGACAAATGTACTTCTTCATCTATGGAAGAGAATGAGACAAGTGTACTATTCAGATTGATTCTATAGGCGTCCTCCACTAGGGGGTTCATTAGCACGGCAATATCATATCAAGTCCATTCATATTGGGGTTTGAATACTCCTAAAAACCTCAAAAATATATTGCCTTCTATTAAGAGGTCAAAGAGGATTTTTAATTTGACATAACATTCAAATTGTGGGATAGCACTATAAGAAAATTGGCATTATAACATGTATATTAAAATATTTAATAAATTAAAATATTTTTATTAAAATTAAATAATATTTTATAATATTATAATTATGTTCATAATTTTATTTTATTTTATTGTTTATATATGTGTGTTTTTATATGAAAAACATTTAATGTCAAATAATTTTTTTATAATATTATCATTATGCTTATGATTTTATTTTAATTTTACTAAATAGTTTTTAAATAAAAATATTCATGTTATAACATTAATTATATTATAATATTATATTTTTGATTCAAATCTTATTTCCAATTGAAATCTAACTTCATAAATCCATCTTAAAAAATACCAAAGAATTTGATTATATAATTGAATAATATATGCAAAATATTGAGGGTTTTTGTCTAAGTTTCATACAAAAACCTCTTCCCAATTAAATCAAATTACAAATATTCCAAAATAGAATACTTCTCTCACTAAGAAAACTTAATAACCTCCTAGATAACTTATAACCTCCTAGATAACAAGTATTAAATTTATATGGGAGTGCCATTTAATTTATATTAATAATTTAGATACATAATGAAGAGCATCGGCTATAATTTTGGACTAATTTTGATCTTGTATAGATATAAAAATGAGATTAATTCGTTGTGGAAGAATGTGTGTTTACTAAACTATTAACAATAAGAGTGTTATTTTACCATATTTTACTATGCATGTATTAAAAATGGCATACAAATAGCTTTTAAAAAATAATAGAAAACATTTATTAAACTTCTTAAAAATATTTTATGGACTTTAGTTTATTAAGCTTATAAAAAACATGAGCTCTCTATGGATATACTTGTATTTAGATGATATAAGATTGTTAGATTGGCATGTTGTGTTATGAAACATCTACAATTCTTATCTTTTCTAAGCATTACATTCACTATGAGTCTTTTAGATTCTTTGTTACATTCATCTCTTGATTGGGTTGCTCTTTATCGGGTTTTCTTTCCCCATTACTATTTCATTTGGTCTTCCACTATTGGCCCTTACTATCCCTTTGGGATCATTATTATAATTATACTATTATTTTAGTTAGCATCATCTTTTATTATACTAAGATGAGCGAGGGATCATGTTGTTACAACTTTATAATATGATATAAAGAGGGTGTTAAAAATGAGTTGATAAAAATGGATACCTACAGTAATGGTGAAACGATGGGGTTTTCTTAATTGGAAAGGTATATTGGGAAGAAGATTCAATAATGCAATTTTAGGAAGCATTTTCCAATATTTAGTGAAATTATTGATATTCTTTAATACCCTAAAGGTTGTGCTATGTAACAAGTTGTGTCCTCCAAAATTAAAAATTAACAATTTCAAAAATATCAAAATAGCTTAGTTAACATTTGATTAATTATAAGTAGAGTTAGTGATACTTAGACTAAATAAACTTCAAATTCAACTATTCCATTATTAGATACAATTAATGTATTATTAGATACAACTATGAGCTTAACTCCATTATTTTATTCTTAAATACAAATATGAGCTTAAATCTATTGATGATATAACTATTAACTTATCTTCAACTCCAATCAAAGACGGTTACTTCAACTACAATGGTTGATATGGGCTGATGCACAATCATGGACTCCTTTAAAGTCACTTTAGATGCCACATAATACTAGGATAAACGGAAAACTCTGAATTTAGCTGACAATTAGGGGTACTTCCCTAACTTATTTGAAGATGAAGTAAAAAGAGAAAAGATAGAAAATTGAATCAGATTTCATAATACATAGCATTTATGCAAAGAAAATGTGTGTAAATGATTATAAAATTAGTTTCCATGAAAGTGGGTTTTCAAAATTTCAGCACATCTTAACATATATGTGTTTGTGTGGGTGTAGCAATATATGAGGTAAATGATGTCCATTTGGGATAAAATCTTGCAGACATATAAAGGACATATGGGCCTAGTGCAACACTATTTATGGGTGTGTGCAAGAAGTTGAGGGTCTCTTTTGGCACGTTAGATGCAATACAAAACTGAAAAAATAGGCATACATCAACTTGCATGGATATTTTGAGACACTTACACAATGAATCTTGCGATAATTAAAAAACAAGAAATGTAGGAACTTGAATGACATTTCCAAATTATTTTTTTTTCTATTAAAAATGCTGTTAACTATGTAAAGTTAGATAAATTTTAATGGGCACTTTTTATTTTTTGGACAAATTATAATGTATATGTTTTTGTGGGTGCAGCATCTGAGTGTCTAAATGATGGAATAAACTTACGAAAACCGGTATACGTATAGAGAACATATAGGACTAGTGCACAACTATTTTTCCAATAATAAAAATAATATTTTTAATTTTTTTTTTAATTATCTAAGAGATCAAACCTCGAAAATGGTACGTCAATTGTGGGTGCAGCATTTGAATGTCTTAATGCAATTATTTGGAAATGGGTTTTTTATAGCATGTAGAGGTTGGTGTTCTTTAGTGCACAATACAATTTTTTTTTAAATGGTTGAGAAACGAAAGAGATATGTACGAAACACTACCAGTGTGTTTTTTGAGTTGAGGAGTGATGACAGAAGATAAATAAGAAAAAAATAGAAAAAATTATGTATTCTTGTTAAAATTTACAT
>LPNX011007281.1:2634-15108 GCA_001517045.1 Pseudotsuga menziesii
AAACTTGGAAACTTTCAGATCTGATTGGACAAACAGATAGATCTCTTCAAATGGATGCCCTAATTTACTGATTTCTCCTGCAGAAATGCCTGTTACTGTTTCTGTGATATCTCCGAAATTACTAATCCTCTGTGTCTGAAATTTCTCACTGAGGTAACCTCGCATGTCCCTGATCCAACACCACAGGTTTCATCATAATTGGTTTCACCATTTGGGATTTATGATCCTTTTCCCAAGGTGACCTGTTACAGGACTGTTCAGAACAGCGAAGTTGTACGGCATGCCACGTGTCACTGGTTCATCGTCTGAGTCTGATATTCGGACCACCGAAATTACAGTCCGTGCCATTTCTGGAACATCTTCATGAATTCCATTTGGACCTCTGTAGTTCAAGATATTGCAGATCTCTCCAGATGTCCTGTTCAAGGATGAATTCTGGAAGAGGCTGGAACCCTAACTTGGAGAGATCATATCTCCTGGAGTACAGCGAATCTGAGTCTGTTTTTTGGACACAGGCTTCATCAGGATTTTATATTCGGCCCCTGCAATTTTCAGCTTTTGAGATGTCGCCAATCTCGGAATATAGTGACTGTACCAAAACTTAGCAATTTTAGTATTTAGGGTTTCTCCTAGCTCAGGGTCAAACTAGGGTTTGACTTTCCTGGAGTTTCACCCAACCAAATTTCTTGATCCAGGTCTCTAAACTTCGGTTTTGATGAGGAGAATAACCCTATGCTGGTCTCACTCAAAAATTCCTCTTCTGTAGAAAGCCCTAATTTCCACATCGAAACTGAAAATGTTTGAGATTGAATTCCGCATCGACAGAAAGATGCACCCTTCAATGGGGAGTCATCTTAGCATAGTTTTGCTGAAAATATGTGGAGGAAGATCCACAAAATAGGAAGCCCTAGTTCCTGTAGCTGCACAATGTCTTCTTCTCAGGTTAGCTCTGATCCCATGTTAGTTTTTCATCACATTTAAGCTAGCATTATGATCTTAGGATCTTTTCACTGAGAGAATAACAAGCATAGCAATAAAACACAAGCACATCACAAGAGACAAGAGACACAAAGAGTTTTCCTCGGGGAAACCATAAAGGAGAAAACCCCGCAACTTCCTCTAAGATAGAATCAACACCAAAACAGTAAGAGATCTCCCAAAACAGCAGTAGTCTTCTGTCTTCTGTCTAGTCCCAAAATTTCCTTCTCCAATAGTGCGCCACACTTGGGAGAGCAAGTGATGTATTTCACAAGTGATAAATAGAGAGACTCTCACTCTCTATTTATATTCATCCGTTCACTTGAATTACCTTTTCACACGTAGGCTCAACCTAATAATTACTACTCGAGCCTACACCTTAATTAGTGTATAATAACTCAAGTGCCCCAAAACTATGGGGACTTACCTAATGACTTGATATGACTTGATTACATTATTAATCCTTCCGATCGGAACATCGGGGCATGACCACATGACTCAAATACATAATAGAGATATCCCGGAATAAACATCGGGTTTACAATATATAAGATACATAGAAGAATACATTCCAAAGTTACATATACATCAACAATCCATTCAAAGGATCTGGGCTGTACACTGAATTATATCACTGTGTGTGCTTAGCATATCACACTGTCGTCTTGATTGTTGTGTCTTGCTACTGGAACTGATCAACTTCTCACAAGTCCAGACCTAAGTCTGCATAGCCAATCTGCCACTTCACTGTTCAACTTACTTCCACAGATATGATCCCAACAAGTCTGTCCTTAACTGTCAAATCTGTGTATAAGTAAAGGCAAGATCACTCTTGAAGTGAACCAAGTTTTAGATCTAATCAACAGTAGTCTTCATGTGCACCAAGGGTTTCCTCAACAAGCAGCTTATTACAGTCTTTGTCTTGTGACAAAGGATATCCCAAAAAGTCTAAATATCTCCTTTTAAATACTGATTTACAATTGTCTTCACATACTTGAATTTAGTTATTGATGAGTGATCTCCTTTTATACTTGTGGCTCATATATATTGCTCTCCTTCATTTGCTGCATAACTATCAATGCTTTATCCCAACGGAGCAGTGACAATTCGATGTCTGAAATGTATAGGAAAACAGTCAAATAGCATATAAATATCAGATCTGGGAATGCCGTCCTGTAGGTGGCAGATTTGCCTCAATCTTCACTTCTTTGCTGTTGGTTTCCCTCTTTCACGCCCCACTGAAGTTGGATCTGCCTTGGTCCAAACATAGTTACTATGTATCAAGGATTTTCTTCCACCGATACTTAGTTATTGCTTTAGATACACTCCATTTGTCTAAATCTGAGCTTGTGATCGGCCACCCCTGTCAAGTGCACTTGTATGCCAACATTCTTCCAATATGGTTCGAGGTGTCAGGGCTTCTTTTCATGCTAAGGGATAAGTCTGCTGATAAATCATGGAGTCACTACTTCTTTCACTATCTGTGCTTTATACTCTCCATGATCTTGAATTTCTTCACCCAAAATACATATCTTCCATAGAGAAAATATACACCCAAATTTAAAAGAAAAGACTCTAAAATTCTTTCACATACCTTCTTCACCAATTATGATAGAGGCCCCTACATTAGATGGCTCTTGTAATTCTCGGTTCTCTCAGCACCAAACCAAACACTGTTTTAAGTCCCAAAAGGATATGTCGTTGAAAATTCGGATGCCTCAGTCCACACAAAAACCCGAACTGTAACAACCTTGAAAAGAGAGTTGTTCTGCCGCTGCTGCAAGTTAACCTCACGAACTTCAGTCAATTAAAACCCAACAAATGTGCAAAACTTCAGACTGTCTACCAAGAAAAATCGGGTCAAGTGTTGCTGTTAGACTAATGAGAGAGAGTCTTAGTCTGCCATCAAAACTCAGCCAAGAAGATCATCGAAACTTGGATCCTTTTCAAAAAGAAAAATCGGGTCTATTCCTTTCTTCTGCTGCCAAAAAAAATTTGCATCTCAGTCAAGCTGGGACTGAAAAAAAATGATCCTTCTTTGCTGCCACGAATTGCTCCTTTCTAATCTGCGGCTGCCTCAGAGAATACTCCCCCCAATTCCCCTTACAAATGAGAGCACGAGGCTATATTTATAAGAATTTTTTAACCATCTTTTGGGGGCCGACATGATTTTTTACCTTTGAGCAGACATGATAAAAAAAATATTTTAATTCTTCTTCTGAATAGAGCCGACTTCTAGTTTCATATTATTGGGCCGACAATAAACAAATATTATGGAGTAAACAAAGAGATGATGTGCCATCTTTCTCACTTCATCAAGAGATCTGCTGCTATAAAAACCCGTCCTCTATTGAGATTTAAGGTCTGAGAGGAGGTTACCCCTGCTGCTACAGGACTGCTGATAAAGGAATCTAGATGCTGCCTTCTTCTTGCTGCCAACAAGTGCTAAACTGAGCAAAGTATGCAGCCCCAAATATCAGATTATTGATGATGTTTTATTAGCGTATATTTGCAGGCCTTAGAGGACAGTATTATTGCTAGTTTGTCATCCAGAAAGTGCCCAAAAACAACCCTTCAGTGCTCAGTGCAAACTGCTGGTTATGCCCTGAAAATTGCCCTTCCTTTGCTGTTGATTTTATGCTGATCCGGTGCACTAAAAAGGCCATGGATTATGAGTTTCTTGTTTTGTTGTTAGCTCATTGTTTCTTCAACCTCAAGAGCTTATGTGTAGGGGTGTCCTCCATCAAAGGGTTTCAACTTTCCATTACGCCACTAGGGCTACTTCATCAGGAAGGAGGCTTTGATGACATCAGGTCCATGTTGGCATCAATGACAATTTCATCAACAATCTCCCCCTTTGTCATTGATGACAACAACTCATGCTCCCCCTATGAGCATGCTCCCCCTTTTTTCTGCATCTCTCCCTTTGTCTTCGTCTCTCCCCCTTTGGTATCAATGGCAAAGGGTGTCCACATACCTGTTTTTGAAATCTCTGATCACTGCTGACTGCTCCCCCTATCAATATGCACGATCCTAGGACCTGTCTGTATACCTGGAGTAACTATCCTTTCTTCTTTGAGTTCATTCTCCAGCCTCATGAACTCAAGGTGTGCTAAGGTCTTTGAGAGACGTTACACTTGGCTTGCCATATGGCAGTCATCCTCCCTGCTCTGATAAGCTTCTCCTTTCTGCAACTGCTCGGTTTTCCTTATCCATACTTGCTTCTTGGCATCTGTCCTTTGAGTATCTGTTCCTTCATTGTCCTTGCTGGTTTGCTTGGCTGAGCTATATGTTAGTCTTCTCATATCATTCCAACAGTTTTGTGCCTTGTGCCCAAATTTGTTGCATGACCAGCACCTAACTGAGCTGTTGGAACTTCCAATACTTCTTTGATCCACTTCATTTCTCCATGCCTGAGCATATCTCTGACTGTAGGCATTTTTCTTCTGATCTTTAAATCTTCTTGCTAATATGTATGAAGTACTCCTTCTTGCTTGAGTTCTTTGACTGGCACATTCATGGGCTTTGTGTCCAAACCCTCTGCAGGAGTAGCATCTCACTGTGCGACATGTGGCAGCAACATGTCTGACTTGATTGCATGTCCAACATCTAATTGTGACATTGGGGCTTCCATCCCTTCTTCTTTCATGGAACCTACAATCCATAGCCTTATGACCAAAGTTAGAACAAGAATAACAATAACCATTGAAGCTACTTTCATACCTGGGTCTTGGAGCTGTTTCCTTTATGAAGTTGCTTTGATGAACCGACCTAACTCCTTGTTTCATCTTTGAACTTCCAAAATCCTTGTTGTCATGTGCAGGTGCCTGGGGGGTAGCTTTGGACATTGATGGACCTGCTTCTAGAGTCTTCAGAGACCAAGTGCCATCTTCAAGTTTTTCTTTGTTCTTCTTGTAACCAAGACCAATTTTGTCGAGTGGAGATCTTTGGCAATCTAAGATTTTATCTAGGATAATTGAACTGTCCTGGAGCTTAACCAAGGCTTCATTTTTCTTACCTTTCTTCCTGAGACCAACTACCTCCATTTCCAGCTTCTGGACTGTTTCCTCGTTTTCTTCTAGCTATCTCTTCAAGATTTCTTCTGTCCTCTTGGCTTCCTCCAGCTGAGTCTTCAAGTCATGATTTACCTCTCTTGCTTCTTCAAGTATTTTTGAATCTTTATCATGGTTCTTTTGTTCTAGGGTTAGATCGATCAAATCAATCTTTAGCTGTTCCTTTTCTACTTCCTTTTCCTTCAGCAATTTCAGCCAACCTACTCCTTCATGCTTAAGTTTCTTAAGCAACTCCTTTAGTTCAACATTCTGCTTTTGGAGATTATCCATATAATCAAAGGTTGTCGTCCTAAACGCCTTGTAATCAGATTGATTAAGATCAACTTTGTTCAAGAACCAATCTACTCTGAGATCTATGTGGCATACATAGTTTATAATTCTCTGTTTAGCTTTCAACATTGCTTCATCATCATCTGCAAGAACCTTCTCAATTTCATCACACAAGCTATCATAATCACAAGAGTTCATACATTTACTAGAGTCCTCTTCTTGTTTATCTTCTTCTTGATTGAGCTCTTCTGGAGGCTTGTCTTCTGATCTTTGATCTGACTTTTCGGGTTCTGGTCTTGCCTTTTGATACTCACTCTCCAGCTTGAACCATAGGTATTTTGCTGAAGTGTACTCTCCTACTCTTTCCTTCACTGAGTTGGGAAGTCCATCCATGAGGAACTTCAAGGCTGTAGTGTTGTTCTTCTTCGCTTCCTTCTGTGCAGCTGATTTTCCTTTCTTGTTTGATGGAGCGGGTGGATTAATGACAATTTCCCAAACACCAAACTTCTTCAGATAAGCCTTCATTTTGCTCCTCCAACTGAAATAATCTGTAACATCAAGTACATGGACATCATTGCTTGATGACTCTTTCTTTCCCTCCATTGTGTCTAAGGATCTCCTTCAAGCTTGCTAGGCTTGTGACGAAGGCCAGCTCTGATACTAATTGTTGACACTGAGAGGGGGGGGTGAATCAGTGTAAAGCAATTTTTACAACTTTTCTCAGTTAGCTACCTATTCATCATTTCGTTATTTTACCATAACATCATCATTCACATAGCATTTAACTTATCAATAACCATAACACAGAAGAACACCATACAACACAAAAGAACACCACACCATATAAATTTGTAATCTTTTTATATCATTTTGGTCTGGCTACAACCGTTAGGCAAAATCAGCACCTACTGATATATAGAGCACCTACTCTTAATCCAGGACCCTGCCTGGTTTTCTTAGACCCTGCGAAGAAGGGTTTGAGGTATCCTAACCTCAAAAAGCAAGTCAAGCTTGTATTTACATTAAAGCTCACTGTTACATTACTTCATTACTTGTCTCTTCAATCTGCTGCTGGTCAATACTGCTGATTAACACTGCTACAATACACCTGCTCTTCAATACTGCCAAGTCATCAAGGACTGCTCATCTCTGCTGTTGCTAGAACACTGCTCGTTAACTTTGCTCATAAATCATATTAGGATTCCTGCTAGTCACTGTCAACTGCTACAAGGATATGCTCTTGTGCATTATTCTGTCAGGCACATCATTCTGATCATAAGCATGAATACATCATGCTGTTGTCAGCATCATTCCATAATCTGCTCTGATCATGACTTAGCTCGTCATTAGAATAGCTCAGTCTTGGACTGATCACACTCTACACTGTGTCTCATAAGCTAGGGCTGTCATCTTTGTCATCAATCAAATGTTCAAGTACTGCTGCTAATGATCTGCTGCTTATCCTAACTAATCCTCAAAACAGGCTGTTTATTTAGACTTGTCAATGCATTGGACTTAGAGCATTAACCAAGCCTTGTCATCACTTGTTCACACACCATTGTACTGGACATCACTGCTGAACGCTGTTCATAGTTCATCTGTGCAAAGAGGGCTGTTCATACCCTTTACTTACTGCCAGAACTTATTCTTTCCACATTATAAACAACATACTTCACTGAGCAAAATGTCTATACTTCACTGTGCAAATAAGGCATCTCAATGTATAAACTTCTTAAGGCACACATACATACCTTCACCTTTCACTTACCTGGGTTATCCATTCAAAGGATCTGGGCTATACATTGAATTACATCACTATGTGTGCTCAGCATGTCATGCTGTCCTCTTGATTGTTGTGTCTTGCTACTGGAACTGATCAACTTCTCACAAGTCCAGACCTAAGTCTGCATAGCCAATCTGCCACTTCACTGTTCAACTTACTTCCACAGATATGATCCCAACAAGTCTGTCTTTAATTGTCAAATTGTTGGAGCAGGGCCCCGCAGCTACAGAAGAAGCTGCTAGTTTTGGCGGAAGGAAGACAAGGCAGAGCTACGACGCCGTAGCACGTTTCCAGCTGGAGAGCAGAGCCGGAAACCATGACTTTTGGGATAGAAAAGTCAAGAAGGCAACGGTACCCGAGCGGCCGAGAAAAGAGAGCTCATCCACTGCATTGAAGGGAGCGGCGGAAGACAGGAGGGCTCAGCGACCCTCATAAAGAAGAAGGAGCAACGAGGCTCAAGCATTGAAGGCGAAGGACAGAGAGAGAAGCGGTGCATAGTACCCATGATCAGTGCCGGGAAGCATGGAAGACCATAGAGAGCTGTGGTGTGACGGGAAGCGGCTACCTCAAGGACAGAGAGGACCGACTGTCACTAATTAGGGTATGGGTTTACTGTTGGGATAGGCCCACAGTGTTGTAATGGCGAGACCTTCGGGCCGCCTATAAAAGCTTGCATTTTGTATTGTAAAGGGTTAGCTAATCAGTCAGTTAGCCAGTGGGTTGGCTCGTAGGATGAGTCGTAGTTGGTCAGTAGAGTATTTTTGAGTAGACTCAGGAGTCAGTCAGACAGACTGTGTTGTAACGATCCAGACGCTTAGCTTGTCTATGAGTCATTTGAGTCTGTATGTAACCATCCACAGAGAGGAAAGAGAGGGAAGGATCTATTGAAAGAAGGGCAATATAGAGATAGAAATAGACCATAGATCTAGAAGAGATCTCGCGCTGTGTATGCAATGCAACAGACTGTGCTAACTTCCCTCAAGACATATAATAGAAGCACAGTTTGGTGGACGTAACTCCCATCCTGGGGGGTGAACCACGTTAAATCTGTGTGTTATGTGTTGCATGAATGTGATTGTACTTGCTTATTGTTACTGGTTATTATGCATATGATGTTAGTTGCAGTAAGTGAATGCATGTATTGTTCGGCTCATGATAATGCAAGAAGATAGAGATAAGTTGAAGTATTTTAGTAAGCTGCTAAAGACTCCTTTACGTCTGTTTCTAATGACCATTTAATCACAATATAACTTCTGGAAAGTAGAGTTACGCACGGTGATACAGTCAACGCTAAGAGTGCAAAGTCGCAGTGGTAAGATATCGCAGAGAGGCGATATCGCACCGGCAGAGGAGCTACGGTGCGCAAGGTTGCGAGCTGAGGGCTTAGCGTTGAGGAGAGGCTGGGTATCTCGCGGTGCGCGGAGATGCGATACGGTTGGAGATATTGTGAGTAAGTGGAGGTTGTGCGACGCGGGAAGGAACCTTGCGACTTGCGCATGGATAAGGATCGCACGGCTAGAAGTGCTGCGAGGAGACGGGGACGTGCGATGCGCAAAGATAGCTGCCTTTGTGACTTATAAGGAGTAAGGGAAAGAAAAGTAGGATGCGCAGAACCTGGTCCAAGACACTTGAGTCTTGGCCAACCCATTAGATTCACTTCGGGTGAGACTTCAGATCGCTTCGCGGTCTGTTGCCGAAAGAGCCAGTGAGTTTGGGGTGTTGTTGATTAATTATAGTAAACCCGGGTCTGCCCATGCAATCAACAAATGGTTCCGTTTCCGGTTTAAACGATTGGGAGTCAATGTTCTGTTGGCATCCTACTAGAGAAGAGTTTCACCAGTGGCTGGATTCATACTTAAGGGAGTTCGCCAAGAAAGAGAATAGGAGTCCGAGACTAAGCACAGAGGCCTGGTTAGAGAAGCATATCGCTTCAGACATACATGCTATATTTTTTGTAACCTATGGAAATGAGCTATTCGACTGGTTATCCAAGTTGACAGATAGGAACACATACAAGAAGAAAAGACACACTGTCTGGACACCGGAGCTGATTCAGATCGTGCAGAACCTTGACAATCCGATTACGAGAGCAGTGGACTTTTGGCTTACCAGTGTGCTAGAAGGCTACGTTACAGAATTTGCAGTTGACCAGAGAAAGAGCTTCAGCGCAGCTGAACGATACTTCTTCAGAGGATATTGCGGTAAGTACCTAATATCTCTAAACTTGTCCCTTAAGATGCTGCTATATGAAAAAGGAACAATGGATCTAGTTTCAGATGAATAAGTAAAGATAGTAATGTCACAAGAGTTTGAAAGTGATTTTGATGACATTGGACGGACACGTAGTGGAAAGAAGTATAAAGTAGATTTTAGTTCTCCTGTATTTGAAGACAGTTCAGACAGTATTAGATGACAGAGCCCTAGCACCACAGAAGAACCAGAGGGGGGTATCCCTTACCACCCCTATACTCCTCAGAAACAGACAGGGACTTAGAATAACCCTGTAGGTACTCCATCTAGTAGCTCACAGTCCGTACCTACTCCTGCTACAGCACCTTCACCTACACTGCTGAGTGGTAGTACCCCAGTAAGTCAGAACCCACCACAGAGAAATAGAATGGGAGATGACATGAAGCTACCTATTTTTAAAGGTACAGGAGCAGAAGATCCGGAACAGCATTGGTTCCTATGCGAAGCTATGTGGACCATTAAAACAATCAACGATGATAACCTTAAACTTGTACAGTTGGTCACCACACTCAGAGACAGAGCCTTGACATGGTACATAAAGTATACTACATTACCCAAGACGCTTGCCCAGGTCAAGAACGCCATGATTAAAGAATTTAAGAAACCTAAGTCTGAGTCTCAGTGCATTACAGAGCTTAAGGATATTAAGCAGCTACCATCAGAGTCAGTATGGGACTTTGACCAGAAATTCAAAGCCCTTATAGACCAAGTAAGTTTTGAGTTTGCGCCGGAGCAGCATAAGGAATGGTTTATTGCAACATTGCTCCCTCATATCAGAATGCCACTAATGCAGCAGAAACTTACTACTCAAGATGAAGCGCTGGAGATGGAAATGAAACTAGAGGCTTCACCTTTAGCAGAAACCAGTACAGGCATGACAACTCTACAGACCCAGTTGGCCAACCTCACGCTACAGATACACGAACTTAAGAAAGGGAAAGAGGCTATGCAGGACATATGGTGCGTAAAGTGTAGAACACAGGGCCATAGTAAAGACAACTGTCCAGTCTTTGCAGAATATTTAGCGTCAGGGGCTCCTAACCCCTTACCACGAACACAAGGGCCATGGTGTGAAATATGTAGAACACAAGGACATCCACCTCAGCAATGCCCTTTACTTCAAAAGTATGTACAGACACCTAAAAACCTATATTGTATCTTCTGTAAATCCGTCCGGCATGACCCACAAGATTGCCGAGCTTATGATCTCCTGTCAGAAAGAACACAGGATGTGTACAGAGTCCAAGTAGACACACAGGGTCCAGCAGCAGGACCACAGCCGGATCAGAATCATGGAGGCCGTGGAGGAGGATTCAGAGGACGAGGCCGTGGAGGAGGCTTCGCACGAGGAGAAGGCTTTGGCCGAGGAGGAGGTTTTGGCCAAGGTCGCGGACCTGTCACTTGTTATAATTGTGGAACCACAGGACACTATGCTAGGGACTGTCAGAATGCCACTACTACTTGTAACTACTGCAAATCTTATGATCATACCATAGAAGAGTGTCCTATCTTGATAGCTAAGATCAGAGACCCTAAGCTCACAGCACACTAGAACATCCAGCTTATTGCTGCTGAACCTAAGGAACCAGAACCAGCAGTTAACATTGTGACTCGGAGCGGTGCTTCCACCAGTGGCACATCGCAGGAGACCGGAAAGAACACAAGTCAGGGGTGGGTGCGCAGAGCTCCTACTAAAGTAACAACACTCGACCTACAGAAGAATAAAGAGACCTTTCAGGAAGATAAGGCTTCCTTTGATGAACTTACACCATCAGGACCGCAGGTACCGTCGTCTAGGAGCGTACCGCAGCAAGCACCTTGTAGCGATAGCCCTAAGCAGGCACAGCAGGCTACCACATCGGGAAGATGCGACGAGGATGAATCGACAGGAAGTGTACAAGCCTTCCTGCACAGCTGCATGAAACTCCTGAGAAATGATAAAGCTGTTGGTGAGCTACAGTGTATGATAGATCAGTGTCAGCAACCCTCTCTCTCGGGCAGTGCACACCACGCTGTCCATAATATTACAAGACATGCAAGGACAGGAAGAGAGATGAAATTCACAGCGTAGATTGGCGAGTTTGAAATGGATGAGGTTGTCTTAGACCTAGGATCAGAGGTGAATGTTCTAACTAAGCAGACATGGGAACAAATGGGCAGCCCTCAGTTAGCCCTATCACCTATCCACCTGAGATTAGCTAATCAGCAGCGAGTATCACCGTTTGGTCGACTACCACAGGTGCCAGTTGATATTGACGGAGTTTGTACTTTTGTGGACTTCGAGGTTATAGAAATCATTGGCGACAGTCGACCATATCCAGCACTATTGAGTATTGATTGGGCAATTGGCAGCAAAGCTGTCATTGACCTAAAGAAAAGACAAATGACCTTTGAGGATGCGCAGATCCGGGTCATCGCACCGCTGGATCCTTACCAAGGTCCTAGATATATTGAACCTATCCGAGCAGAGGAAGAGGCACATAACATCGATAGTCTATACCAGATGACTGCAAACCAGAATGACTATATAAATCCAACCGCAGAAGGGCATATTAGTTGGCGATGCGACAGCTCATGCGCATCAGATTTGGATGCTGGTCTAGAAAACTGGCAGAACAGACTTTACGAAGTCTCATCGCGCAGATGTGCGTTTATAAGTAAGTCACTGCGATGGATTGGCACCGAGATCGCGGAGACTCCATCATATCATGGTCTGACGGATATTCAGGATTTTTTTGAACAGTTTGAGCAACAAATTCCTCATGAGCAGAGGATCGCAGCTATGGACCTTGCAGTTCGAGCTACACCTGCAAGATGGTGGTATGCGCATAAAGAGAATATCGCATCATGGGATAATATGAAAAGACTGATGGCGATCAGATTTTCTGACAACAAAGAGGATGTTCAGCACAAGTACACAGGAGAAACTGACCCCAGGGTACACATTCAGACATGTGAACAGAACTGGTCGGACATTCCAAAGGATGAATGGGTTCACAGATTCATTCACACATTGGACATAGTTCCAAGGAATTGGTATACAGAGACCGAGCTGCGCAAGGGAACAACCACATGGTCACTCATGACAGACAGCTTCCTACTCACCTTTGCGTTTGAGTC
>LPNX011007281.1:18455-63501 GCA_001517045.1 Pseudotsuga menziesii
GTCCGGTAGTATGACGTCGGCATAAAAGCAGACATCCTTCAAGTAAGAAGGGTACAGTTGCCAAATATCGAGAGCTATGCAAAGCAGTGATAAGTGCCTCCTGTGCAGAGCCAATTAAGTTGCAGAGTACAGTGACTTCCAGAGTTCGAAGCCACTGCACGCCCAGAGTATTGAGCCGAGTGGATTCTGACTGAGGCCGAACCTATAGAAGTAAAGCTTAGAAAGAACGTACTGGCCGTGCGTTCGCCATGACGACGCCACCCAAGGTTGTGAAAATCGAGACAGCACAAGTTAGAAAGTCGCTAAGGATGAAGAGTCAAGCACCAGAAGTAGAAGTTGTCACTAAAGTCTCTGCTAAGGAGAAGAAGGACGCCGAGCCGATCACTGAAGATAAGAAAGCAGAGCACAAGAATGATGAGAAGAAATATCCCACTAGGAGAAAGGTAAAAATGAGAAAAAGAAAGCAACAGGAGAAAGTCGCTGACCTATCTGATCAGCTAAGAGAAGCACGAAAGATTGCGAAGGTACTGAAACAGAAACCTGAGGGTCAGAGGCAGCAGGTGGATCTGGCCCACATCGAAGAGAAGAGAAGTGGAGGAAGACTGCAAGCCCAGCGGAGGGGAGACTTCCAGAACGAGGACAAAGGCTTGTTCTCGGAGCGGAGTCCATGGGTTGCTTCTTCTCCATCCCCGAGGCTCTAAATGGAAGGAAATGTTTGAGAAGGCTGGAAGATACAGATTTTCCTTATGATAAAAGTTCTAACCCAGATAAAAAGGAAAGGATATCTGTGGAACACTTCTCAAACACTAGAGCGCTCATACAGAAGAAAGAGCGAAGAGAGCGAAACCATGACTAGGGGCAGAAAGGATAAGAGAGCCCAGCAAACTAAGTTACCGAAACTCCAGAAAGAACGTGCTGAGGATATGAAGAATGAAGTCGCAGGACTTCAAAGCAGGTTACAGCGCACTTTGCAGGAGGCGAAGGATAAGTTGCAGCAAGAGAAGTCCGTTCCAGGTGGCTCGAGGACGAGCCACAAGTAAGTGTTAGGGGACTGTTAGAGCAAGGCCCCGCAGCTACAGAAGAAGCTGCTAGTTTTGGCGGAAAGATATAGTTTTGGCGGAAGGAAGACAAGGCAGAGCTACGATGCCGTAGCACGTTTCCAGCTGGAGAGCAGAGCCGGAAACCATGACTTTTGGGATAGAAAAGTCACGAAGGCAACGGTACCCGAGCGGCCGAGAGAAGAAAGCTCAACCACTGCATTGAAGGCAGCGGCGGAAGACAGGAGGGCTCAGCGACCCTCATAAAGAAGAAGGAGCAACGAGGCTCAAGCATTGAAGGCGAAGGACAGAGAGAGAAGCGGTGCATAGTACCCATGATCAGTGCCGGGAAGCATGGAAGACCACAGAGAGCTGTGGTGTGACGGGAAGCGGCTACCTCAAGGACAGAGAGGACCGACTGTCACTAATTAGGGTATGGGTTTACTGTTGGGACAGGCCCACAGTGTTGTAATGGAGAGACCTTCGGGCCGCCTATAAAAGCTTGCATTTTGTATTGTAAAGGGTTAGCTAATCAGTCAGTTAGCCAGTGGGTTGGCTCGTAGGATGAGTCGTAGTTGGTCAGTAGAGTATTTTTGAGTAGACTCAGGAGTCAGTCAGATAGACTGTGTTGTAACGATCCAGACACTTAGCTTGTCTGTGAGTCATTTGAGTCTGTATGTAACCATCCACAGAGAGGAAAGAGAGGGAAGGATCTATTGAAAGAAGGGCAATATAGAGATAGAAATAGACCAGAGATCTAGAAGAGATCTCGCGCTGTGTATGCAGTGCAACAGACTGTGCTAACTTCCCTCAAGATATATAATAGAAGCACAGTTTGGTGGACGTAACTCCCATCCTGGGGGGTGAACCACGTTAAATCTGCGTGTTATGTGTTGCATGAATGTGATTGTACTTGCTTATTGTTACTGGTTATTATGCATATGATGTTAGTTGCAGTAAGTGAATGCATGTATTGTTCGGCTCATGATAATGCAAGAAGATAGAGATAAGTTGAAGTATTTTAGTAAGCTGCTAAAGACTCCTTTACGTCTGTTTCTAATGACCATTTAATCACAATATAACTTCTGGAAAGTAGAGTTACGCACGGTGATACAGTCAACGCTAAGAGTGCAAAGTCGCAGTGGTAAGATATCGCAGAGAGGCGATATCGCAACGGCAGAGGAGCTGCGGTGCGCAAGGTTGCGAGCTGAGGGCTTAGCGTTGAGGAAAGGCTGGGTATCTCGCGGTGCGCGGAGATGCGATACGGTTGGAGATATTGTGAGTAAGTGGAGGTTGTGCTACGCAGGAAGGAACCTTGCGACTTGCGCGTGGATAAGGATCGCACGGCTAGAAGTGCTGCGAGGAGACGGGGACGTGCAATGCGCAAAGATAGCTGCCTTTGTGACTTATAAGGAGTAAGAGAAAGAAAAGTAGGATGCGTAGAACCTGGTCCAAGACACTTGAGTCTTGGCCAACCCATTAGATTCACTTCGGGTGAGACTTCAGATCGCTTCGCGGTCTGTTGCCGAAAGGGCCAGTGAGTTTGGGGTGTTGTTGATTAATTATAGTAAACCCGGGTCTACCCATGCAATCAACACAAATCTGTGTATAAGTAAAGGCAAGATCACTCTTGAAGTGAACCAAGTTTTAGATCTAATCAACAGTAGTCTTCATGTGCACCAAGGGTTTCCTCAACAAGCAGCTTATTACAGTCTTTGTCTTGTGACAAAGGATATCCCAAAAAGTCTAAATATCTCCTTTTAAATAATGATTTACAATTGTCTTCACATATCTGAATTTAGTTATTGATGAGTGATCTCCTTTTATACCTGTGGCTCATATATATTGCTCTCCTTCATTTGCTACATAACTGTCAATGCTTTATCCCAACGGAGGAGTGACAATTCGATGTTTGAAATGTACAGGAAAATAGTCAAATAGCATATAAATATCAGATCTGGGAATGCCGTCCTGTAGGTAGCAGATTTGCCTCAATCTTCACTACTTTGCTGTAGGTTGCCCTCTTTTACGCCCCACTAAAGTTGGATCTGCCTTGGTCCAAACATAGTTACTATGTATCAAGGATTTTCTTCCACCGATACTTAGTTATTGCTTTAGATACACTCCATTTGTCTAAATCTGAGCTTGTGATCGGCCACCCCTGTCAAGTGTACTTGTATGCCAACATTCTTCCAATATGGTTCAAGGTATCAGGGCTTCTTTTCATGCTAAGGGATAAGTTTGCTGATAAATCATGGAGTCACTACTGCTTTCACTATCTGTGCTTTATACTCTCCATGATCTTGATTTTCTTCACCCAAAATACATATCTTCCATAGAGAAAATATACACCCAAATTTAAAAGAAAAGACTCTAAAATTATTTCACATACCTTCTTCACCAATTCTGATAGAGGCCCCTACATTAGATGGCTCTTGTAATTCTCGGTTCTCTCAGCACCAAACCAAACACTGTTTTAAGTCCCAAAAGGATATGTTGTTGAAAATTCGGATGCCTCAGTCCACACAAAAACCCGAACTGTAACAACCTTGAAAAGAGAGTTGTTTTGCTGCTGCTGCAAGTTAACCTCACGAACTTCAGTCAATTAAAACCCAACAAATGTGCAAAAATTCAGACTGTCTACCAAGAAAAATCGGGTCAACTACTGCTGTTAGAGTAATGAGAGAGAGTCTTAGTGTGGCTTAGGAAGTTACTTTCTGATTTATTCGGTGGAAAGCTTGAGCCAACTATTATCCATTGTGATAACCAAAGTTACATGAAACTTCAAAGGATCTAGTGTTTCATGATCGATCGAAACACATTGAAATGAAGTATCACTTCATTAGAGACATGGTCTAGAGAGGTGCCATGAGACTTCAGTACATTCGTACAGATGAGCAGATTTATGATGTGTTGACCAAGCCTCTTTCCTTGACGAAGTTTGAGTACTTATGAGATAAGCTTGGTATTGCAGAGAATGCCTTTGTCGTTGAGAGGGAGTGTTGATTTTTTAGCAACATCGAGATCCATTCTTTGGGAGAATGGAGGAACCTGGTTAGTTACCAGGAACTTGATCATCTTGACTCAATCTAGGATTGAGGATCAACATAATGCAGTTTGGGATTGAGGCACTTGGTTAGTTACCGAGTAATTGACATTGGTTAACTTGATGTAGCTTAGGGCTACGACACCTGGTCAGTTACTAGGTCATCACTAGAATCCCTAGATTGGTGCTAGGTAAGTGATGTACTCCTCTCCTCAATTAGTGGGCTATGGGACCTTCTCAAGGGACTGACCATCCCTTGTTGAAGTACCTAACACATGATCTTGATGTCAGCGATGAGAATAAGAATAATCTTCCTTATTTATGATGGTGTACTTTGAGTTGGCATGTGTGGACCATAGACACCAAGAGAAAGGTCTAAGCTGACTTGTTTAAAGAGTTATGGTCATGGAACCCCAATGAAGGATCAAAATCCCACTAATGAAGGGCTAAAATCCCAAGATAAATAGTGAAGACCCTAATTAAAATATTAAAGTAAATTTTTAATTGGAAAAATAAAAAAATAAGACAAAAAGTGGGTTTTGAAGGATGGTTTCCTTAACTTATGGATTTATCTCAGTTAATGACAAATTATAAATAGAGAGCACCCTCATTTGAATAACACACACATGACATCATCTATGATAAAAAAAACAATTTTGTGGGGATTACATGCTGGTATATTCTCTCTCTTATATTCGTGAGGTCTGGATTAGTTTGTGAAGGCATCTGCAGGGTTAATATTTCTTGTATTTATCTTAGGGAGGTAGCTGTAGGGATAAAGAAGGTTTGGTTCACTTTTGATCTCACCCAGAACCCTGCTAGGGTCATTTCTAGTCACTCTAGCCCTAGTTAGGGCTTGCCTCAAGCTCACAAAGCCCTGATTAGAGATTCCTCTTAGTACTCTACCATGTCGACAAGCCCATAAGGGCTTCTACCTGACTACTGTGGCATGTGGTAGCCCTGAAAAGGGTTAATCAAGGCACTCGAGACCAAATTGTAGGCATCAGAGTCAACAACGTGCTAAAAAATATTCAACAATTACCTCATAATAGTGATGGAAGTGGTTAGGGTTTGATGGAAATGGTCGTTTTGCTCAAGGTTTAATCTACATGAAGCTCCATATCTTATCTATCAATCTTCTCTTGGTATGTGTGCCCTAGAGGCAAATTTTCTCTGATGTAAAAAGTCTACTCTTTCTATTTGCTCATGTAAAAACTCGGTCTTCTCATATTAAGGAAGATTATTGATTGCTGGGGTTTTTATTCCCCAGGGTAAAATTTGGTGTTCTTGTGGATGGTTGTCTCTTCTTTATTGTTGGATAAGGGAGAAAACGATGATTAATATAGAATTGAACACTAAAATTGAAAAGATAGAATGGTAATTCAAACAAAGCAACATGGAAACAAGTGGGGTCAAGAAGAATCAATGTTGAAATAAAGCAGAACGAGGATGGGTTATGGGAAAGCCTTGAACAAGACAACAAGGAACTAAAATCATAACAAGACAACAAATAACAATTATATAATAACACTAATAATTCATTTTAGTTAACATGTAAAAAGTCACTTGTCTAAAATGCATGCTTCTTTGCCTTCTTGACTATACGATGCTTATAAGTATATAGTCAGAAGGTTCATTGTGTCCAGGGACATTAGACTCTATAAGAAAGAAAATGGTGATTAATATAGAATTCAACACTAAAATTGAAAAGATAGAAGAGCAATTCAAATAAAACATGGAAACAAGTGGGGTCAAGAATATTTCAATGTTGAAATCAGACAGAATGAGGATGAGTTAAAGAAAAGGCTTGAACAAGACAACAAAGAACTAAAATCAGCCATACTCTAATTGCTTGTCAAGGCGGGCATAAGACTCAACCAAAATGTTACTTTGCATGATTCAATTATTTCTAGTCTCACCATTACCATAGAGAAACCCTAACCCAACAAGGTACATTTAATCATTTAATGATGAAGGTTGAATTCTTGAGATTTAATGAAAATGTGTTAGGATACAAGGCTTACATGTTATAATAAAAGTCAATTTATGACCTGGTTACATATTTGTACTTTTTGTGTAAAACAAATCTATCCCACATTCGTATGTGGAAATGATTAACCATATATAAAGGGGTGAATTGCTATGTAATAATTGCACAATTTATTCACCATATCATAGTGTTATTGTGTATTTGTCTCATGTTTTGTTAAATGGTGTCGAGTAGGAGTGAGCTTAGGACTAGTCATGTACGTTAGGGATTTTTTTTCTTGAAAAGTTAAGTATGCTATTTTTTTGAATCGAATGATGACCTGGAGAATTAAAAAACTTGATTAAAAAACCAGGTTCTCAAACAATGCAATCAAGGAATTGCGTTATCAAAGGTAAAACTGAATGGATACATATTAATGAGACCTCATTGTATATCTATAAATTGATTTTGGAAGTATAATAAGACATCTACCCCATACCCACATAAAAGCTTATCTTCAAGTTTTTTTAAAAGGAAACGCTTCAAGTACTATTGTGCAGGGTTCCACCCATTTAATTTAAACTCATTTGTTTTTAGAAATTTGTTTTCTTCATTAGAAAAAATGTGTCATGAACATAACACATTCAATAGAGGCAAATCTTTATTTGTTTTTTTAAGCGTTTGGAAAATATGACAAAATTTCAATTCGAGGATATAGTACGGTAGTGTATTGTTGACTAAATGGTCATTGATGCCAACAGGTGTGTGTCGATGTGTCTTGGTGCCCCTTGAGGAGCCCCTGAGGGTTTAGTAGTTGTCATTGTCAAAGGAGACATTTTGACCTTGTCCAAGGCCAAGTCTGAAGCCCTTGGAGCCCTTTGGACAATGGAAAAAGCTCTGGTTACCCATTGACTTGGTCAAGTGCCCCTAATTTGTATCATGGTCCCATTTGAGTCCATTGTTGAGTTCCTTGCTCCTTGTTGATCTTTGGTATTGAGATTTGTGTTGCTTTTTATGCTTGTACTTATTTTGGTCTCTTGATTGGTTGTTGGATGGATGATGTGGCTCATGTGTGTAATTCCCTTGATGTGTTGATGGCGCTGGAGCCCATTACTTGCATTGGATGGTCTTGAAGTTGTTGAGTTCTTGTGGGGTCCTTGAGTCCACAAGCTTAGATCTTGATCCTCTTTCATGTAGAGACTTGGGTCTTGAAAGCCACACTTATGATGGTATGTTGGAACCCTCTCTTATATGGTCCTTGGTGTCCTTGGAAGTTTGGGTCTTGAACCCATACATATGGTGGTTTGATGGCCCTTGGACGCTATATGGTCATTGGCATGTTGTAGCCTTGTGATGATGCATAAGAAGCCCACAAGGTGTTGCAAACTAGTGGTGAGGTCTTTGTACCCCTGTTTTGGGGTGTTGGTACTCTTATGGTGATGAAGATATAGAGTGGAACCATTGGATATGTTTTTAATGATATGGAGACCTTGAATATGATGATGATATTCTTGAAAAAGTCTTTGTTCCCACTTGATTGGTAATGTTGGGGTCCTTGATATCGTTGATACGATGAGTATATGGTGGAGCCCTCCTCCTTGTTGATGTGAAGTCTGTGGATGTGAAGACCATCGAATCCCTCATGCCTTTGATGATGTCCATTGATGCCTTTGACCTTGGAACTTATGCATAAGGTAACATGGTCTTTGGCACCTTTAAGTGTGGAATTTTTTAAGTCCTGAACAATTTGAAAAATTTAAGGGTATTAGACCAACAATTTGAAAATAAACCCATTATATGGAGATATTCATCGTCAATCCATTTCCGTTGATACGTGGAACATCTTCTAACTCCTTACGGTTGAAGAGAGATGAATTTTTGAAGTTGGTGTACCCCATCTTTTTGGGTCAGCCAACCAAACAAAAGAGAATTTAATTATTTGTAATTTTCAATTTCATGTCGGCCCAATTTGAGGTACTAACTTTCCTCCATGACCTATATAAATAGAATATCAAACATTTCATTTTTTCATCAATCAAGTCTTTCTTTGATATTTCACAACTCTTGGAGAAAAATGCGAAACTTTGTGGAGGACAAATTTTTGGGCATCTTCACTAAAATCACCATAACTTTCTCCTACAGAATCATAATTAATTTTTTTTTTCTCGTTGGAAAGCTTGTTACGAGGGCTATGTGATGACATGATCTAGAGTTTCATTTGGTTTGTCTATTATTTCTTTATCTTGTGATTTTAAAAAATGTATGGTTCATGCTTTTGGGTTTCTCTCGTGATAGCACATGTCTCTCATGGATACAGTTCATCTTTGATATTAGTATGTGATCCTATATATTGGTATATATATTTGAAGTCATTGAATATGTTATGGAGGCTATGGTGATGGTTATCTTGGAATATATCTTGATGTGATCTTGATATAAATCTTGATGATTATCTTAGATATTGTTGGCATAGACTTTGGTGTTTATCTTGACTGTTATATAGTGTAATATTTAATGAGAAGTTGACATGTAAGTAGATCTTGTGAGTGATTTCTTTTATCAACCTAAGTGTTTTCTTTGAAAACTAGTTTGACAAGTGTTTATAATTGTGTCTTTGATGTAAGTGGAGATGTACTGTTATTAACTATTAATGACAATCTTTGACAGTATTGTAAGTGACTATTTGCTTGGTATTTGTTTGATTTGTTGACTTGATTCGAGTGGAGTGAAAAATCCTTTTGTGTCTAAGACTTTATGAGTTTGACATAGTTGGTTAAGTCTTTTATCTTCTTGGCCGAGAGTATTTGGTTGAGGTATATCATGCTTAATTGTCAAGTATTCATTGATTGTGATTGAGGTTTGTTGTGGTGTCATTTAGTTGAGTGTGATTGGACAAAGTTTGGTTGACCATATGTGAAGTCTCTTGGTTGCTCAATTGTGTCTCTTAATGAACTAGGCCAAGTAAGAAGGGTTGGTTGACTATCAGAGCACTTGATTAGATTAACACAAGTATATGATTGATTTGGCACATGTACACAAGCAGTTTGGTACAGGTTGCTTCAATTGAGAAAAATTGACACAAGTTTCCTTATGTGCAGTTGGTTTGACTTAGATTGGCTAAGTTGTATGAGCAGTTGGTTTGACCCAGGTGGACTGAGTTTGGTGTGGAGACTCAGATTGATTGAGTCAATTGATGTGAGAAACATATTGATTGGTATAGCTTGATTGGACATGTTTATCATATAGGTTGATGAGTAGTGTGGTACAGTTGTGGTGCAGTGAACAATGGTTAGTTGATGAATAGTGATCAGATGCTGAGAAGTGGTTAGTAGTGGTAGTGGTTGTGCAGTGTGGTATAGATTGTGCAGTGTAGTACAATTGTTGATTAGCAGGTCCGTAGGATCAATGCGGCCGTGTTTCAATAGTTTCTATATTCATATCAGGGTGGCAGGATGGGGCAAGGAAAGGGGGTTGTAGCCTCCTTCAGGTTGTAGCCGGAGAACTAGGGAGTTGGAGCTTCCTTCAGGTTGTAGCTTGTAAATTTGGGGGTTGTAGCCCCCTTCCAGTTGTAGCCAGTAAATCAGGAGGTTGTATCCCCCTTCCAGTTGTAGCTGGAGAATTGAAGTCATTGTAATAAGAGGGTTGTTTCCTCCATCTAGTTGTTGATGGAAAACTACTATCATAAGGCTTCCATGGTTTTTCCCCCAGGACTTGGGGTTACACGTAAAATTTGGTGTGCTGTGTATCATGCTATGCTTCTTATGTTATGATGATATGATGATGATAATAATGTTGCTGATGATATAATGATAATGCGATAATGCATAATATTGAATAAGCTGTTGATTGTTAAAATTGAAAAAGTAATAAAAGCTGTGCACACTGATTCACCCCTTAGAATGAGCTTACTTTGTTGACAATGGTTGCTCCAAATATATGGCAAGTAACAAAAGTGCTTTTTTCAATATTGAAAAGGATAAAGGATCTATCTCTTTTGGAAACAATAATTCAACAAAAGTATTAGGGAGGGGTACAGTGAAGCTTGGAAGCAAAAATTCCCTAGCTGAAAATTTCTTTCTTGTAGACAACATGAAGCATAATCTGATAAGAGTTAGTTAGATGTGTGATCAAGGACATGAACTCCTCTTCAGCTCAAAAGGATGCAGAATAAAGAAAAAAGGATCAGGAAAGTTAGTAGCCAAAACCAGTAGGACTCCCAACAACATATACATGTTGGATAACATTGAGTCTGAGAAATGCCACTTGTGAAAAGAAGATGAAAACTAGCTTTGGCATAGAAGAATGGGGCATATACATTTTGACAATTTGGTCAAAATTTACAAAAACCAAGCAGTTCGAAATATGTTGGAAGTTACAAAACCTGCTAACCCTGTATGTGAAGAATGTCAATATGGAAAACAAATAAGAGTACATTTTAAGAAAAAAGAGAATTCTTCTACAAAACCTTTGGAGCTTGTTCACACTGACCTATATGGACCAACCAAGAGAAAATGACTGAATGGTGAAAAATATTTCATGCTACTTATTGATGACTACATCAGGATGACATGGGTATGTCTTCTTAGCAAGAATTTATAAGCTTTTGGATGTTTCAAAATGTTCAAGGAACTGGTCGATAATGAAACAAGATCACGAATCAAGTGCCTCAGATCCGAAAACGGTGGGAATTCACTTTAGATGAATTCAATAAGTAGTGTGAAGATCATGGAATAAAGAGACAGTTTTCAGTAGCGAGAACACCTCGGCAAGATGGAGTTGCTGAAAGAAAGAATAGATCAGTAATGGAGATGGCTCGAACCATGTTGAATGAATCCAAGTTGAATGACAAATTTTGGGGACACGCAGTTCTTACAACAGTACACATCTTGAACAGAGGATTACTCAGAAGCAAAAATGATAAAAATCCCTATGAGCTATGGACAGGAAGAGTGACAAATGTATGACACTTTAGAATATTTGAAAGCAAGTGCTATATCAAAAGAGAAGGTAAGAAGATTATAAAATTTGATTCTTGAGTAGATGAGAGAATATTCATTGGATATTCATCCAAGAGAAAATCTTACAAATTCTACAATTTAAGATTAGACAAGGTGATTGAAAGCATCAATGTGAAAATATATGAAGGAAGACTAACATCATCCAAAGAGGACTCGGAAGAATCAAACAATGAACAAGAGGAAGTTTCCGAACATAAAGAAATGAAGAAAATTAAAATGGAAGAACAACTAGATGAAGAACAACTCTCAGAAGATGAAGAACATAATCAGCCAACGACAGAACAAGAAGAACAGAAGGATCAACAAATACCTAAGAATTGGTACCAAAAGATCATCCATCATATTAGATTATTGTTGATAAGGATGCCAAAATAGGAACTAGAAGAGGACGATCCAGAAGAAATGAGCATGTACACTTCTCTTTATTGTCTACAATTGAACCAAGAAATTTTGCAGAGGACAATACAGATGAACAATGGGACAAAGAAATGGAAGAAGAATTAGATAAAATTGAGAAGAATGAAACATGGGAACTTGTTCCTAGACCAAGTAACAAGAATGTAATTGGCACAAAGTGGATTTTCAGAAACGAAATGAATGAAGATGGACATGTGATCAGAAATAAGGTTTGATTGGTTTGTAAAGGCTATTTTCAGATTGAAGGAATAGAATTTGAAGAAACATTTGCACCAATAGCCAGAATGGAAGCTATCATATTGATATTGGCATATGATTGCTCCAAATATATCAAAGTATATCAGATGGACGTAAAATCATCTTTTCTGAATGGGGAATTGGAAGAAGAAGTCTACATCGAACAACCAGATTGATTTCAGCTTTCAGAAAATGAGGACTATGTATGCATACTCAAAAGGGCCTTATATGGGCTAAAGCAAGATCCTAGAGCTTGGCACTCCAGATTGGACAGGTACTTACTGCAACAAAAATTTAAGAGGGGAAGTGCAGATAACAATTTGTACATCAAGTAGGACGATGACATCATACTCATCGTTGAAGTTTATGTTGATGATATAATCTTTGGAAGTGATGATGATTCACTGAGTCAACAATTTGCTAAGGACATGCAGAAAGAGTTTGAAATGTCATTACTCGATGAATTGAGCTTCTTCTTGGGACTTCAGATATATCAAAGAATGGAAGACATTTTTATTGCTCATATGAAATACACCAAGGAAATGTTAAAGAAATTCCAGATGGAAGATTCTAAACTTGTGAGTACTCCTATGATCACCGTTCTAAACTGAGAAATGAATATGAATCTAAAGAATTTGATCAAAGGCTCTATAGATCAATGATTGGTAGTCTGCTATATGTTGCATCCTCAAGACCAGATGTGATTCAAGTCGTTGGACAAGTTGCAAGATTTCAAGCTGCTCCAAAGGAAACTTACATTATATCAGTTAAACAGATCTTCGGGTATCTTAAAGGAACCATGGAATTTGGGCTTTGGTATCAAAAGGAAATGGGCTAACATTGATAGCTTATTCAGACGCAGATTGGGAAGGATGTGTTGATGACAGAAGAAACACCGGTGGAACAACTTTCTTTCTAGGAAATTGTCTAGTATCTTGGTCAAGCAAAAAGCCGTCTTCAGTGTCCCTATCAACCACATAAGCAAAATATATAGCAGCGACAACTTGTTGTACTCATATTCTTTGGATGAAGAAAACATTGCAAGATATAGACATGACATGTGATGAGATGATTCCAATTTTATGCGAAAATATGAGTGCCATCAGTATCTCCAAGAATCCAGCTATGCACTCTAAGACCAAGCACATTTCAATCAAGTTTCACTTTCTTCGGGAACAAGTCACAGAAAAGAATATTAAGTTGGAAGATAATGGGACAAAAGAACATATTGTAGACATCTTTACTAAGCCTCTCCCAAGAGATACTTTTGAGTACCTCAGAGAAAAATTGGGAGTCATACTATCTCCTAATTGAATTGATCCATCTTCAACAACACATCAACATGATAGGGGGAGAAGCAATACGACAAAGAGTACCCTTTTCCATTGTTTCCAAAGGGGGAGAAAAATATGAACAAGGAAGGTAAATGCAACCTTCTCTAAGGGGGAGGTTTGTGAACAAAGGAAGCTCATTCTAAGGGGGAGCTTTGAAGTTGTCATCAATGACAAAGGGGGGAGGGGATTTTTGACTAAATTTTCATTGATGCCAATAGGTGTGTGTCGGTGTGTCTTAGTGCCCCTTGAGGAGCCCCTGAGGGTTTAGTATTTGTCAATGTGAAAGGAAGGTGATACATTAGTAAATTGGTTAGTTACACAAAGTTAGAGATATATGTAATGGTAGGTTCCAAGAACCATAAGCAGTGGCAAAAAACCTAAAAAATAGTTTCAAAAGTGATGTTTCCAAAAATGTTTAGAAGTACAATAGTTTCTTATTGTTATTTTCTAGAAGTTTACATAGAGGTCATTTTTTTAATGGAAATCCCATTAGATAAATATTAAGGATTCAATTTCCACACTTGGAAAAAATCTAGATGCAATTAGAACCTATTATGAATATTAAAAGGGATTGAAAAATCATCTATAAATCAAAATAAATTGTTGGAATGATGGATAATACATGATAAATCCATGACTATTATTGGCCTTGCCTTATGAGAGAGTTACATTATATAGGTCTAGAAAAGCCATCAAAGGAAATATGAGATAATTAGAATCGAGTTGTTTGGAACAAAAGCAATGAATGCAGAGTTTTCTTTGAAGCTTCAATTCTTTAAATTCAAGATGTATATCGAAGCCACTAAGTCTAACCACATGAAAATCTAAGATCTCTCATCAGGAAACTAGCAGAAGTGAATGCTATGGTGGAGGAAGAGGATGCCAAATCCATCTTATAAAACAATTTGCCTTTTGAATACAATGTTATGTTTTCTCTTACTCAAATGTTCTCACAAACTTTAGAAGACATGCTTACTGCTCTCTAACTAAAGAAAAAAAGAACCATTGCACGAGATATAGAATATGATTTTCAACCTAAGACTACATTGTAATGAATCAAGTAAAGACAGAGGGACATTGAATGTTTCTATTGCAAGAAAATGACTCACATGGATTGGAACTGTAGATTTTGAGCCACTGATGTTCTCAAGGGAAAGCTCAAGGACAAACCACATCTAACTAATGTAGACGTTGTTGAAGATCCATCAAATGTAGAAATTGGTGATGGCCTTGCTAAAGAAATGTCATTTTTCACATTTTAAGAGCCCTACACTTTGAACACAAGAAGGAATCTAGTGTAGATAAACCTTAGCATGGATCATTGCTCAGATAGTTCAAGAGTTTGTGAATCTTGAGATTTATACCCTTATGAGGGTCATGCGACAACATGATGGAACATTGGAGTTCGAAGACACAGAATTGGGGAATTTGAGAATTCAACTTGGGAGTTATGCATTTATGAGGTTTATGAGGTAGCTTGATGGAGCTCTACTTGGTCTAGGAACTGTTTCCAAAAGAGAGGATTCTAAAGAATGTTTGGTTTTGATTAATTTTGATATTTTGCTTTGAATCAGTGTGTGTTTGATTTTAGCTAGTTTGGATTTCAGTACTGTAAGGGTTAAGAGGGAGTGTTAGGTTGTAAGACTTATCACTTTATGGCTTATTGCATTCATTGGTGGAAACAATTTGCTCCACGAGTAACCATATATAAGGAGGTGAACTTGTATGTAATACATGCACCATTAATTCATGAGATAATATTGTGTTATTGTGTATCTCTCATGTTTTCAAATAAAATGAAAATTGAAGTTTTGAATAGATAAATAAGACAAGAGAAAATTTTGGAATATATCATGTTCAAAACAAAAGAGAGAATCAAAATATCATCCATGCATTTTGATGGCCTAACATACTATTAGTATATGTGGTGGAAGTCCTATGCCATATATATTATATAACCGGTTCATGTTTAAAGATTAATTGTTTCAAAGATTAAGGTGTATATATGAAAAAGTTTCTTTTGCAAAACTTACTAGGCTACAACAAAAAAGAGGCGCTGACAAATACACATGTTGATGAGAAACATTGTGATATGAATGCTTGAGATATCATGAGATGAATTACTCCAATCTAATGTGGTTGGATAAAATCCTTACATATGAAATGAAATGGAGATGCATATTATTGAAACCATGGAGAAAACTAGATGCAAATAAAAAACAAACCAACCCTCCAAATTTTAAATGAAAAAAATGAGATATGTTTCAGCATATTAGAGAGAAATAATCAACGATGCTTAAAATTTGAAGGTGAGAAGGAAAGTAATTGTGGTAATTATGACAATAAATAGTTGTTGAGTCATAGATGTATATCAAAACATTTATATCATTGCAAAATTATAGATGGGAAAGTTGAGGGTTTCGATGAAGGAGACATACTAGAATTTGATTTTAGATTTTTGGGTTACTCTAAAAGTGTTTACACCATGTTTGGGGATCTTTCATGAGATTTGGGGTACATTGTGGATGATTATTCCTTGGATGGTCTGAGATGGATTGTAGCATGAAATATTGTCCGTGATGGATATGCACAATTGAGATAATTTGCTCAAGATGCTTAACCTCGAGATGGAATTGAGTCAATGTTCTTCCCTTAAATATCGAAGATATCTTATGTGTATGGTGGATTCCCTTCATTGTTGTCACATGGAGGATTCACTTGGTGGGAGAACACCCTACAAGGGATATGGAGTATTTTGTATCTTGGAGGAGGGATTGGAGACCTAGATAACATGGTTGTACTTGGTTGCTTACATGGAGACTTGGGGTTGACTTGAGGATGCCTGTGTTGCAACAATGATTCTTGTGGGTAAGTGGACCTCGTAAATCGACACATTGATTATGAGGATATTGGAGTTTGTGGAGCATGGAGGAGGAGCTATAGAACTTACTTAAGGAGCACACTATCCTTTTGAGACTTTATTTTGTATAACATCACCTAGGAGCTTGACATCTGTTTACTTAGATGGAGAGCCTCACTTGTATATTGGTAGGATTTCTTGTAGGGATAGGCCCACATGTTATATGTTTGGTGTCCCTTACCTCATATAAATAGATGAATGAGAGAGTCCTTTCAAATAATAACTTCACATCATTTTTTGTATCCTCTTCCAAGCTCTTGTTCTCTTGTGGTGATGTGCTAGGGTTCACAAGGAAACCCTAGTGGATCATTTAAATAAGAATTTTTTCTCTCTTGGAATACTTCTTTGTACACTTGATCTCTATTAAGTGCACTAGGATTCTTAGAGTTATATTGAAGACAAGGGTTGGGGTTTATACCTTGGAGGATTGATATTAGTGTATGGTGAAACCCTAGATGTATTCGAGAAGAAGGAAATACCTTTCCTTGATGTCTTTCTAGGGTGATTTTAGATTGTGGAGCTTGTTGGTGGAACTAAGGTTTTCAACGTTTCCCTAGTTTGATGTTGGAGACTTTGTTGGGTGTATGAGAGATGGTCTGTGATGGATATGCACATTTGAGATTGTTTGCTTAATGGATGCTTAACCTCTAGATGGTATTGACTCAGTGTGATTCCCTTCAGCATCAAATATCTCTTACTTGTATGGTGGATTCCATTCGTTGTGGCCACATGGAGGATTCGCTTGGTGGGAGAACACCCTACGCACATTTGAGATTGTTTTGTTAGTGGATGTTTAACCTCTAGATGGTATTGATCAGTGTTCTTCCCTTAAGCATCAAATATCTCTTACTTGTATGGTGGATTCCGTTTGTTGTGGCCACATGGAGGATTCGCTTGGTGGGAGAACACCCTACAGGGGATATGGAGTATTTTTCACCCTAGAGGAGGGATCAGAGACCTATATAGGATAGATGTACTTGGTTGCTTACATGGTGGCTTAGAGTTGACTTGAGGATGCTTGGGTTGCGACAATGGTTCTTGTGGGTGAGTGGACCTTAGATATTGGAACATGGATTATGAGGAGATTGTATTTGTGGAGTATGAATGAGTTCTACAACTTACTTAAGGAGCACCCTATCCTTTGGAGGCTTTATTGTGTATGACATCACCTAGGAGCTTGAAATGTGTTCACTTGGATGGAGATCCTCACTTGTGTATGGCATACTTGTGTATTGGTAGGCTTGCTTGTAGGGATAATCCCACATGTTATATTGTTGGCATCCCTTACCTCATATGAATAGAGGAATGAGAGATTTCTTTCAAATTATAACTCCACATCATCTTTTGTATCCTCTTCTAAGCTTTTGTTGTCTTTGGGTGATCTGCTAGGGTTCATGAGGAAACCCTAGTGGATCATTTGGAGATTTTTTTTTTTATCTCTTTGATTACTATTTTGTACATTTAATATCTCTTTCATGCAATTTGATTCTTGGAGGCATATTGAAGACTAGGGTTAGGGTTTATACCTTAGAGGATTGATATTAGGGTATGATAAAACCCTAGGCTGTGTTTGGGAAGAAGGAGAAACCCTAGTGGATCATTTGAAGGATTTTTTTTTATCTCTTGGATTACTTCTTTGCAGATTTCATATCTCTTTCATGCAATAGGATTCTTGGAGGCATATTGAAGACTAGGGTTAGGGTTTATAGCTTAGTGGATTGATATTAGGGTATGGTGAAACCCTAGGTTGTGTTTGGTAAGAAGAAGAAAATGCCTTGCCTTGAAGTCTAGCTAGTTTGAGGACTTTGGATTGTGGAGTGAGAGAGGGTGTCCTTTATAGGTTATTTGTTGATATAGTTGCAATTGTACATTCCATCAAGAAGCTAGTAGGGCCTATCAATTCTATATAGACACATACATGCCCGACAAGATGTTATTGAACTAGGTTTTAGATCATGTGTTGTTACTTTGATTATAGATGAGGATGTGAGATATTTCAGTGCATAGGGTTCTCCTTGATTGAGGAGAATGTGGAGACTACTGATCCAAATGTTTAGGAGCATGTAGGAAAGTGTGTACCTCCTAGATATGCTAGTCAAAGAGCATTTGTTTCTTCCATATGCGAGACTTACAATTGTTCATTGAAGGAGAAGTGTGACGCTTTAATGGAGGTTGTTGAGATTGACTGTAGATTTGCAATTGATGGATTATTATAGAGTATAGAGCTAAGATGGACTATGGATGATTTCAAATAGAGGGAGTTTCCCTTGATGTCACTCTTATTTGGGGATTTTCTCGAGATGAAGGAGTTTACTTCATACTAGTTGGTTCAATTGAAAGAGGGTTTGAGGCACATGAGATGGATTCTCATGTTGGCAAATTAATGACGACCTTGCTTAATTCGATGAATATAACATGATCCTTATATTCCAAGATCAACTTGATCTTGTATAGAGATGTGATTGTCTTTGTAAGATTCCTTATAGGGTTCATGATGTGGTATCCATTGATGTTGGCCCATGATGATGGAGGTTGACATGTCTCTTTTGTTCGAGAGATGTGTTCCTTCATATTCACATGTGGGAATTCTTATTTGGATGATCGATATCTTGTGGTAACACGATTAACAATTTTGTGGCATATGACAATGGTTTATTCCAAGACCAAATCCAATACTTATTCCTAGATAGAAGAATTGGTGGAATTGCAAAAGGAATCGATAATGTTAGAATTTTAATTTTTCCAATATGATTATGTTAGATCTTCAAACAATTTGCATTATATCACAATAATTATATGCAATAGGATCACTGAAAGAAAGACAAGCACAACAACACAAAAGACACAAAGATTTCATTTAGGAAACCACAAGGGTGAAAATCCAACAACTTATTTAGTATAGATTCTATCACCACAAAAAAATGCCAAACCAAGATAAGATAAATCCCAAAGACAAAAGAAACTACTTCTTCTCTCAAGTGAGCCTCTTCTCCCTCTCTCTCTCTCTCTCTCTCTCTCTCTCTCTCNAGTGAGTGACATTCTTACCTAACTGGGCCGACTTGTTACTCTTACAAGGTCGACTTGTCTAGGGAGACACAAAATAATATTTCTATAATATTTCTTGTGGGTACCATTGACTCGACTTACAACATAAGGTTTACATTGATTCTTCCAAGACTTTTATATGACCAATTACATCAATAACATCTCCTAAAGGAGGTACAACAATAATAAAATAAAATTACAATAAGAATATCTTTCAAAGTTACATTCTTCAACACTCCCTCTTTACATAGAAGGTATTCTTTCGTCATGATCATCATCCCTGGACATCATTACTAGATCTCGTCATCGTCAATGAATCCTGTCACTAGACATCATCACTGGAACTCTTCACTACTATTGCAACTTGGTGCCCGAGCCATTGACTCATGACATCTCTCGAATATATACATCATAATAAGTACGTACAGTAACCGACCCTTTTTCATGCTGGGTGTACCGCATATCGATGCATCAAACAACCCTATTTATTGATGGGGGCTGCTGTAATCTCTGTGCATCACCAACCCTTTTTCATGCTAGGATCTACCCTCATCTCGGTGGAACACCAAGCCTTTTTCATGATGGGTTCTACCCTCATATCAGTGCGACATCAACCATTTTTCATGTTGGGTGCTACCCTCATCTCAATGCGACACCAACCCTTTTCCGTGCTTGGTGATACCCTCATCTCGGTGCGACACCGACTCTTTTTCATGTTGGGTGCTACCCTCATCTCGGTGCGACCCAACCCTTTTTCATGTTGGGTGATACCTTCATCTCGGTATGACACCATCCCTTTTTCATGTTGGGTTCTACCCTACCCTCATCTCGGTGCAACACAAACCCTTTTAATGCTGGGTGCTACCCTCATCTCAGTGCGACATCAACCATTTTTCATGTTGGGTGCTACCCGTACAGAGAATGTCCTTTTTCATACTGGATGTACCCATACAGAGCCAATCCTTTTTCAATCCTTTTTCATAGTGAATGTAGCTCTCTGTAGTGCCAATCCTTTTTCATTCTGGATGTGCACCTTTGTGGTGCTAGTCCTTTCTCATACTGGATGCAAACCTTTACAAGCCAATCCTTTTTCATACTGGATGTAAATCATACACATATTCCATAGAGCCAACCCATTTTCATGATGGATGTGAAGACCTCTAATTTGGAACAGGAACTCATCACTCCCTCTTGCGATGGACACCGATTTGGACAACACCAAGCTTGTCCCTGAAGTACTCAAACTTCACCCTCGCCAGAGGATTGACCTATACATCAACTATCTGCTCCTCCATTGCAATATACTGGAGTGTCACTGCTCCTCTCTACACCATATAACTGATATAGTGATACCATATCTCGATGTGCTTTGACTTGTCATGGAATACTGGGTTCTTCGACAACTTTACATAGGTCTGGTTGTCACAGAACACATAAGTCCTCTCTAACTCGACAACGAAAAATCCCGCAAGTAGCTTCTGAAGCCACAATTCCTCACAACTCACTGAACAAGCTGTAATATACTCTCCCTCGTTTGTACTTAGTGCTACACTCGTCTGCGTCTTGCTGAACCAAGAAATCATGCTAGATCCCAAATTGAAGCAACATCCTAAAGTGCTCTTCCTATTGGAAACACTACCAGACCAATCTGAGTCAACATAGCCCTACAAGATAATCCTCTGATCTGTCTCATATATGAGGCCATACTCAATCATACCCTTTAGGTACCTCATCACATGTTTTGCCGCAATCATGTGAACATGTCTCGACACCACCATGTACTAAATCAAGGTGTTCACCGCAAAGCATATAACTGGTCTCGTGTTCGTCATGTACATCAACGAAGCAATCATTTTCCTCTAAAATGTGGCATCAACTATCTTTGCAGTTATTTCACACAACTACTTCAAATTCGATGCCATCAGTGTAGCTATGGACTTGCAATCCCTCATCCTGAATCTCTTCAAGATATCTACTGCATCTTTTCCTCGACTAAGGAAAATATCATTTGGATTCTACCACACCTCTAATCCAAAGAATCATTAATGTATTCACTCCCTCTGAAGCGGAGCTTTCCTCCTCCCTCTAAAATTGAGCACTATTCTCCTTTTACATCTTGTACTCTCTGTGTCGATAAATTTTACACTGGAGTGACTGGTAGCCTTCTCTACTGCTGTTCCTCTGAGTATCCATCAATGTCATCTCTCATCAAATAGAGATGATAATATTTCTCTCAAGGTTAATGGATACAAAGATCCTTCATCTCAGACTTTGTTGCAAGTTCCTCTTGCACTCGTCTATGAGATCCTCATCTTCAACCTTGTAACAAAGGCTGAGATTTGATCACTCTCAAGATCATCATGTAATTGTATTTCATGGGTGCCTTCTGATCCCATACAAATCCTTCTTCAATATCTACGCACATGTGTTTCTCTATAGAGAGTTCCAAGTCCCGGAGGTTGCTCGATATACACTTCTACTTCTAGAACACCATCTATCTAGTGTAATAGCCATCATTGAAGAAGTGTATCTGGCCAATAGAGAAAATGTCTCTCCCTAATTGACTCCCTCTTTCTGAGAGAAACCATGAACCTTTCTTTGTACATCTGTAGTATGCTTTGTTTCATAACTATTCTTCAATGTCATAGCTGAATCATTGTCACTTGTTCTTCGGAACAAGTCTCATCATTCTTTGTTTGTAGGTGATTGTAAACGATATTTCCTACAAGTCAAATTCAATTGCATGATTAGAAACATTTGATAATTTTCAAAACATATTAATAATGACAAAATATTATGCATAAAGACATAAGTCACAAAACATTCATCCATATCCTGTATACATATGGTAACTTTCTAGATGCCTTCCATCTCTACTAGAACACAATTAAGAGCATGCACTACTCTCAACATGTCAAGAAAGAGGTTTCATTCTAGATAAGTAGCAATTGAATGTTATGCAACACCATAGTTGTTAGGATATTTAGATACTTAGAAGTTAGTTAAGATCAACTTGTGTAATATATCCATTAGGTAAAAGTGTGTTTCTTTAGTATGCATTAGTATGCATTTGTAAATATTCTAATCCAACGGTCACGATATGTTCTAGACATAGAGTGATCCGAAGGTTCAACTTCTCTTAGATCATACCTACCATTGATCCGTGGCTTAACACCCGATTGGTCCATGATCTCTATTTAAAGAGCATGGAGGGTCCTTGGCTAGTTGATCGATTATGAGAAGTTCATATGTAACTTTCTTTCTTTTGCATAATAAATTGCTCCAAGTAGCTATTTGGCTGGGGCCATGGACTGTTTCCTTCTCGAGGGTTTTAACCATGTGACAAACATTGGTGTGTTGATCTGTAATATATTTGTGTGAAGTGGTTGCTCAAGGTGTTCGGTCTTTTGGGAGTACCCTGTGTACCCGAACATGGTATCAGAGCGTTTATGAAGAGCCGCCTTTGGTTTTGATCAAGATCTGGAACCGGTGTTGCCGAAACTTTGAAAGGGTTTCTGGTTCTGGATTTTTTGTGCATTTGTGGCATGTGGAAGCTGTTCCACTGCGTCCGGAGCACCGTTTTCATTGGGACAAAAACTATTTCCATTTGTTCCAGAAACACCCATTTCGAAAAATCTGAAGGTATAATGTTACAGTGATGGATTTGTTTTATTTTTTTAAAAATCTCGTATATTTTATCAATTTTATTATTAGATATTTACTATTTTAGTCTCGGACTATTGCCTTCCCTGGCTGCGTATTCTCTTTGCTGTGCAGCTTGTGCGATCGCGGCGAATCAGAAACAGTAAGGGAAAGTTTTTTTTCTTGTCTTCTTGGCTGTGTATGCTCTTTTTCGTGCACCTTGTGTGATCACGACAAATAATAAACAGTGAAAAAACTTGAAAACGTAGACTTTCCGGGTAAGCTAACCAAGATCTAACCCCATTGTGTGAAATTTGTTTGTTTGTTTGTTTTTGTTTTCATTTTTTTTGTGATTTGCAAGGAAAAAAGGCAAGCATGGAGAACAAGAGAGAAGAGTTAAAAAAAAGAAGAAGCCCCCTTCCTCTTTCCATTATTTTCGTACCTTTTAAACTTAGCTCACTTGGTCCAAAGTTGCTTTATTCTTTAATAGGTCTTGAGTTAAAGTCTTATTAAGTTACTTTTTAGTGCATGCAATTTCTATTTTCAAGTTACTTTATTGTAAAAGTGCATCTCACATAAATAAAATAAAATAAAAAGTGAGTCACTTAAGTCTTTTAATTTATTGCCGCACTATTTAAAAGTAACATTATTGTAAAAGTGAACATCACTTATTCTACAAAAGTGATTCACTTAAAAACAACTTTATTGTAAAGTGATTGTCAAAGGTTGATCTTGGGAAGAGGGGGGTTCGTTTTTTAGTTGGTCAAGTTAATATCTACCACATCACTATTGGGGACATCTTCAACATTTTCTTTGATCAAACATAACTTCATCATCCAGAATCAATTTTCAGTGTTTTTTTTTTTAAACCGCATATTTTTTCGAACTCTTTGCATCTAGATAGTTAGTTTATGTTCTTTCAGCCATTAATTTATAGTATGGTTGCCCCTTGTGATATTATACTTACAAGTTTTAACTATTTCTCATGGAAATCTCGTATGGAGGATGTTCTGCGAAGTAGGGGACTTTTCAGGATAAACTCAAGGAAAGAAACAGAACCCACTAATGATGATACGAAAATTAAATGGGAAAATAGATGTGATGAAGCTTGTGGATTGATTGAGATGTCAATCTCTACTGCTTTGCGATTCCACATATCTAGAATTGATGAACCTGATCAAGCTTGGGAAAAGTTGGAATCTGTGTTTAATAAACACAATGAAATTCAGGGTCATCAACTTGAGAATGAGTTGATTTCCTTGAATCCAAATGATTTTTCATGCATTCAAGACTATTTATCTAAGTACAAAACTCTTAGACTCTTATGTGCATAATGCAAGATTAATAAAGAAGACAAACAATGTATTTATCACATTCTTTCCAAACTTGGACCTGCATATTATATTTTTGTATCTACATTCTACTCCATGAAAGAATCCTTGACTGTAGCAAGCTATCAAGAGCCTAGTCTTGAATCCTTTTGTGATTCCTTAATTATAGAGCAAGATAAGCTCATTCATCTTGGAATAATTAACAATGCAGATACATCTGGGAAAGCCTTATTGTCCCAACATAAAGAAAAGTCCAAGCCTCCTAAGAACCATAATTTTTGCAATAATAAGCAAAACAACAAGGGTCCCAAACCCTCTCAGTCAGCTCCTTCTTTAAAAAATGACAAAGGATCCAAGCCAAAAGGAAAGAAGACTGAGCATCATTGCAATTTTTGTGGGAAAGATAATCATGATGAATCTAAGTGTTTCAAGAAGATGGCAGCCTTGGAAGCAGAAATGAAGAAGCACCACATCAACCTAGATTCGTCTTCAGAATCTACCTCTCATGGACATGCACTTTGTGCTTCTGGTTACTCTTATACTGCATCTTCTTTTTCTACTTTAATTGAATGACTCATTGATTCTGGAGCATCTTACCATATGGCTAAGGATCAAGCCATCTTTTCTACTATGCATGAATGTAACACCAAGCAAATATTTGTTGGTGATGATAGATCTCTAAGTGTTGTAGGATCTGTAACAATTCCATTAAAAAATAGTCATTTCAGTGATATACTATGTGTTCCAAATATTTCCTGCAATTTGTTATCAGTCTATCAAATTACTCATTTGGGTGAAGGTAAAATTGTGACGTTTACACCTCACCAAGTTGTAATCAAGGATTTTAAAAACCCTCAAAATGTCTTTGCTACTGGAACTGTTGATGATATTACCAGGTTGTACAAATTTAACAACTTTGGGTCATCACCTTTTCTTTCAGTTTTTGTTGCTCATAGTGATAACTTGAGCATACTTTGGCATGAGCGATTTGGTCACTTCAATTATTGCTCATTGCAACAACTATGTAAAGACAATATGGTGACTGGTCTTCCGATGGCATCTTGCAGGGATGGTGTTTGTTCTAGTTGTGTACTCGGAAAACATCATCAGGACAGTTTTGACAAACATGCCTTTTGGCACGCCTCAGTTCCCTTGGAGCTTGTGCATAGTGACTTGTGTGGCCTTTTTCCATCTGCATCATTTTCTGCTTTCAAATATTTCTTAACTTTCATTGATGACTACTCTAGAAGCACTTGGGTTTACTTCCTAAATCTCGTATGGAGGATGTTCTACGAAGTAGGGGACATTTCAGGATAACCTCAGGGAAAGAAACAGAACCCACTGATGATGATAAGAAAATTAAAGGGACAAATAGATGTGATGAAGCTCGTGGATTGATTGGGATGTCAATCTCTACTGATTTGCAATTCCACATATCTGGAATTGATGAACCTAATCTCGCTTGGGAAAAGTTGGAATCTGTGTTTGGTAAACACAATGAAATTCGGGGTCATCAACTTGAGAATGAGTTGCTTTCCTTGAATTCAAATGATTTTTCATGCATTCAAGACTATTTATCTAAGTATAAAATTCTTAGACTATTATGTGCAGAATGCAAGATTAAGAAAGAAGACAAACAATGTATTTATCATATTCTTTTGAAACTTGGACCTGCATATTCTGTTTTTGTATCTACATTCTACTCCACGAAAGAATCCTTGACTGCAGCTAGCTATCAAGAGCCTAGCCTTGAATCCTTTTGTGATTCCGTAATTAGAGAGCAAGATAAGCTCATTCATCTTGGAATAATTAACAATGCAGATACATCTGGGAAAGCCTTATTGTCCCAACAGAAAGAAAAGTTCAAGCCTCCCAAGAAACAGAATTTTCGCAATAATAATCAAAACAACAAAGGTCCCAAACCTTCTCAGTCAGCTCCTTTAAAAAATGACAAAGGATCCAAGCAAAAAAGGAAAGAAGACGGAGCGTCATTGCAATTTTTGTGGGAAAGATAATCATGATGAATCTAAGTGTTTTAAGAAGATGGCAACCTTGGAAGCAGCAATGAAGAAGCACCACATCAGCCTAGATTCGTCTTCAGAATCTACCTCTCATGGACATGCACTTTGTGCTTCTGGTTACTCTTATACTGCATCTTCTTCTTCTACATCAATTGAATGGCTCATTGATTCTGGAGCATCTTATCATATGGCTAAGGATAAATCCATCTTTTCTACTATGCATGAATGTAACACCAAACAAATATTTGTTGGTGATGATAGATCTCTAAGTGTTGTAGGATCTGGAACAGTTCCAGTAGAAAATGGTCATTTCAGTGATGTACTATGTGTTCCAAAAATTTCCTGCAATTTGTTATCAGTCTATCAAATTACTCATTGAAGTGAAGGTAGACATGTGACGTTTACACCTGACCAAGTTATAATCAAGGATTTTAAAAATCCTCAAAATGTCCTTGCTACTGGAACTGTTGATGATATTACCAGGTTGTACAAATTTAACAACTTTGGGTCCTCACATTTTCCTTCAGTTTTTGTTGCTCATAGTGATAACTTGAGCAAACTTTGGCATGAGCGATTTGGTCACTTAAATTATCGTTCATTGCAACAATTATGTAAAGACAATATGGTGACTGGTCTTCCACTGGTATCTTGAAAGGATGGTGTTTGTTCCAGTTGTGTAGCAAAAATGAACTCCATCCGCCTTGTTCTTTCCCTTGCATCCTTACAGAACTGGGAAGTCCACCAAATGGATGTCAAGTCTGCCTTCTTACATGCTGATTTACCTGAGGAAATTTACATGGAACAACCTCCTGGATATGTTTAGAATAACTCTAGCCTTGTTTGTCTCCTTAAGAAATCCTTATATGGCCTTAAGCAAGCTCCTAGAGCTTGGTATGCCAAAATGGATAGCTTTCTCCTTGACACTGGTTTTTCTAGATGCCATTCTGACCCCAATGTCTATGCCAAGAAAGTAGGAAACCATCTCATCATACTTGTTCTTTATGTTGATGATCTTATCCTTACTGGTAGTGACCCTAAACTTATAACCCATGTGAAATCCAGTCTGAAACAAAATTTTGAAATGTCAGACTTAGGACATTTGCATTATTTTCTTGGTCTCCAAGTCTTGCAAACCTAAGAAGGAATCTTTCTTTCCCAGTCTAAGTATGCTTGTGACCTTCTTTGTCGCTTCCACATGGAAGATTGTAAACCAACCCCTTCTCCCTTCCAGTCTAGAGTCAAACTTTCTGCTACTTGTACTTCCCCTGAAGTAGATGCCACCTTGTATCGTCAGCTTGTTGGTAGTCTTTTATACTTGACTCATTCCCGTCCTGACCTTTCCTTTGCCATTGGTCGTGTTGCCCGTTATATGCAAACTCCTCATGAAAGTCACTGGAAAGCAGCAAAAAGAATACTTTGATATATTTGAGGTACAATTTAGTTTGGGATTCATTATAGTACAGGTGGGAAACCTTTGTTGGTTGGTTTCACTGATTCAGATTGGGCTGGCGATCCTGATGATCGAAAGTCTACTGCAGGTTATGTTTTCAGTCTGGGATCTGGACCTGTCACTTGGGCTTGTAAGAAACAACGAGCTCTTGCTCTTTCTTCAGCAGAAGCAGAATATCGAGCCGTAGTTAATGCCAGTCAGAAAGTTTTATGGCTTCGATAGATCCTTTCAGAGTTTGGATTCGAGCAGCAACAACCTACTCCACTTTGGTGCGACAATCAAAGTGCCATCAAGCTTGCCAAAGATCCAGTTCTACATCAGTGTAGCAAACACATTGAGCTACACATGCACTCTATTATAAATCTTGTTCATGATCATGTTATTGAAGTGCTCTATTGCCCTATAGATGATCAAGTTGCAGACATCTTCACCAAGTCTCTTACAGAAGTGAAGTTTTCTAAACTTCGGTCTATGTTAGGACTTCAGGAATGTGTCCTTAAGGGGGGATAAGATCTAATGCCTCCTTCCTTCTCCTAATAGTGTCACTTTTGTAAATCCTTCAATCCTATCCCAAGTTGTTCTTAAGGGGGGATGTTAGGATATTTAGACACTTAGGAGTTAGTTAAGATCAACTTATGTAATATATCTGTTAGGTAAAAGTGGTTTTCTTTAGTATGCATTAGTATGCATTTGTAAATATTCTAATTTGATGGTCACGATATGTTCTAGACATAGAGTGATCCGGCGATTCAACTTCTCTTAGATCATAAGGATCATTTATTCGTGGCTTAACACCCGATTGGTCCATGATCTCTATTTAAAGAGCATGGAGGGTCCTTGGCTAGTTGATCGATTATGAGAAGCTCATATGTAACTTTCTTTCTTTTGCATAATAAATTACTCCAAGTAGCTATTTGGCTGGGGCCATGGACTGTTTCTATTTTGAGGGTTTTAACCATGTGACAAACATCAGTGTGTTGATCTGTGATATATTTGTGTGAAGTGGTTGCTCTAGGTGTTCGATCTTTTGGGAGTACCCTGTGTACCTGAACAATAGTCCACTTACGCATCACATGCATATTAGTAATATATTGTTCATCAGTGCATTTACCTTAATATGCATAATACACTTCCTAAATCTAGGAACACAAACATGTACATAACTGAAAAATATCGTTTAAACAATTAGATATACAGGAAATAACAATTCATACACTTATCTTTGTTTGTTTGGTTGGCTCCCCCTTGATTTGTGTCTCCTTGTAGGAATTACTGGAGTCTTTGACAGTATGCTCTACTACATCACCAGATTCTAAGGACCTGTGTCTATTTTTCTCGTGATCGACAATGCTGAGAAAGTATTCTACACCATAGGTCACATGGAACTGTGTAATGGTGTTGAGTCTGTGTGTCCCTTCTTCTTCATTCACAATTGCATCCTTTCTTATCCAATGCTGAAATGGATAAGAGGTTATTCCATAGCTCATGATCTTCATCTCCATGGGTTGAATCCTTCTGGATCAAAGTACATATTCCTCATCACTTGAGGAATCTTCCCTTGCTCTCTTCTCAATTGGTTTATCATCTTCTCCAGAATGAGTATGGTACCTCTTCCTTTTACCTTTCTTGTCATGGCCTTTGTTTTTGGGTCAATATCTTGTAAGATGTCCCATCTCATCACAAGTGGAACATCTGAACTGTGAGTAGTTCCTCTTTTGGAATCTTATAGGATTCTTGTGAGATTGTTCTTCCTTCTTGTTTTTTCCGTTCTTAGCACAAGTTGTTAGATCTTGATTGTCATGTTTACCCATCTTTTCTTCTCTTGCTATGAATCGATCTTCTTCTTGTGTGCATTCCTATCACAACCTACTGAATTTGGTGAGCTTACTTTAGAGAGAATTCCTTGAATGAATGATTCCCAGTGATCTTGGGAGAACCATTCAATGTAGTCATCACCACTTATGTTTCTTCGATATTGTCTCCAATAGATTCTAGTTGTTCCTTGATCCAGGAGACCCTTGTGAAGTAAGATTGTATGCTTTCTGAATTCATCATCTTCACACCCTTGAGTTGAGTCCTCAAGGTCATATTCCTATTGATATTATTTCCTCATACAAGCTGATCAAAGCATTGAACATCTCCTTGTGAGTATTCAATGAGGACACATGTGGAATCAAATGATCTTTGATGGTATGAACAATAATGATTTTGGCTTTGACCAAGTTTTTCTTTTGCTTAGCTTTGTCTTCATCTCCCTCTAGATCTGCAACTTCTCCTTTGACATAGTTTTACAAATCATGTTCTTATAGTATGAGAAGCACTTTGTACTTCCATGCCCTGAAGTTATCAGCTCCTTTAATATTGTCCTCAAGCTTGGTATTGTTTGTCATCTTGATAAAATTAGAACTTCAAATGAAAATAGTGAAGATAGTGCTCCAACCAAGTGATTGCACCAAGTTATTGTGGAAAACTGCTTCCTAGTTGACCTAGGGTTTGACAGAGAAACCTTGATTTTTCAACTTTGGTATCTTGCAAAACTGATTGGACAGAGAGATGTAATATACTGAAGGTAATCCCTAGACACTGGTATGTGTGCTTATGTTTCTTTGTTGAGTTGGCATTGGGTTCCAGGACCATCCACACTTGATGAGATGGATTTTATTTTATTTGCAATCATTATTATATATCTAATTATTATTATTATATTATTATTTAAAAAAAATTAATAACGACACAACATGAAAACAACGTTGCTGGAGTGTTCTGGAATGACTTGTGAGAAGGGGTTGGGGTTAGGAGTAGCAACTCCCCCTAACATTGCTCTTTTCCACCTAATTTCTTTAATTTAGGACTATGGGGGTCTAAAAACCCATAATTAGTTCCATGTATGCAGAATTTGTGCCCCTAGCTTAGAATATTCCTCATTTAGTGGGGTCCACTTCCACCTAACACACTGACTATGCAGCTATTTGACTAAGTCTAGTCAAGGCATGCACCTAATTTCGAGTCAATTAAGTTAATTTGAGTTAAAGTCTGTTAAGTTGAGTCATTTTTAGTTATTTCCAGTTAAATTGAGTTAGGTGGAGTTAATGTCAGTTAATATGGAGTTAATGCCAATTAATTTCAGTTAAATTAAGTTTAATTGAGTTAAGGGCAGTGAATTTAAAAGGTTGTTAGTTAAATTGAGTCTTTGTTTCAGTTACACTAGTGAAACTAGCTGTTAGTTAAGTAATTAAATGTTATCTTTAATTAATTAAGTGCCCAATTTAGGAATTGGAGCCAATTTTGAGTCTAGTTAAGCATTTTAATTAATTCCAAGTCTAACTAAGTGCATGGGAGTGATCAAGGGTGAATTTGAGTTAGTCCTTGTGAAATTGAGTTGTCTCTAGTGCATGGGAGTAATTTATGGGTGTTTAGAGTCAATCAAGGGGGTTTTGGAGCTAAATTGATGAATTCGAATTATCTATGCATGTGAAGTGTCTCTGTAGTGTTTTAGAGTCAATCTAAATGAATTAAAATTCCTTAGTGAAGACTTGAATGAGTCCGTGAGTGGTGGTTAGGAACCCCCAGTGATTTAGGAGTCCTTCCTTGGTGGTCTAGAGTCATACTTTTGGAGGAAACTGGAATTGGGAAAAAGGATTCAAATCACTAAAGGAATCCATTTATTCATTGTCGTGCAGGTCTAGGAGCACAACATAACTAGGCTCTGGGAAAATAGTGCCAAGAGAGAAATTTCCAATACTTGCACAGTTTTTGATAGTGGTTATATCGATTGATTCGGGAGATCAATGTATTTTTATTTTTATTTTTTTTTAATTTTTAATTTTTAAATTTTTTTCTGGATGCCCTAGTAAGGATCTAGAGGTGGCCATGGTTATTTGTTCCCTATGTAGCGAATTCTCTGGTAGAGGTTCGGCCCGTGGGATTTGGAGGGCAGTGTTTCTCCTTGCTTCTGAATGCTCTAGTAGGGGTTCGAATTTGTGTCTTGACTAGGGTGGTTTGAAGAGTTGTTCTAAGAGATCATCCAACATGAGAGAGGGGAAATCCTATGTGGAGTTCTCTTCTTGGTTGCGCTAAGACCTGAGGGAGAGGGGGGAATTCCATGATAGGTGTCTAGGGCCAGTGCTCTCAATCTATGAATTCTCCAGTGGGGATTTGAGTTAAAAAGTGACATTAGAGGTTAGAAGTGTTGTTTGTGACATTATCGAACATGAGAGGGGGACAATATTATGTGGAGATATCTTCCGGGTTGCGCTAGGACTTGAGGGAGAGGGGGACAATCCCGGGAAGGTTTCTATGGCCAATGCTCTCAATATTTGAATGCTACAGTGGGGATTCAAATTGAGAAAGTGACCTGGGAGGTCAAAGGTCGCGTTCTGGGAGAGGGGGGAAATCCCAAGAACGACTAGAGCTTTCCTTTCGAGGAGAGGTGGTCAATTCTAGGAAAGGAAGTATATCAGTCTTAGCATCCTTTAGAAGACACCTTCTCATACTGTATACCATAACCTCAACTCAGGGGGATATTTCGACAGGAAAACACACGTCAAGTAAAGATCAGAGGCTAGGAGGAAAGTTGTCGTGTTGCCACCAGTTGCACATTGCTAAGATAATTTATTTAACCTTTAATTTAATATGCTTGTTTATTATGATATATTTGTAAGGTTGTATGTGCATAATAAATGCTAGATTAAAATGTAGATTTATTATGTAATAGATATGTTGTGGATTAGCATCTTCCCGATGAAATTGCACTTCTTTGTGCTAGTGTTTGCACTATAAATTTGTAATTGTAAATCTACTTATTAAATATGGTATATGAGTAATTTTATGGCTGATTATAACTGATATACATTAGTTTTACTCTCAACATTTAAATATGATATATGTGAAAATAGATGGTTAGTAGTAATGATGTTATGAATTCTTTCTTCTAGTCCAATTAACGGGTTTTGCTTGAGAATGAATTGTACAGTAAAATAGTTACATTTTATTAGTTAATAAAGGATGGTATGGACTATCATGTGGCTGAACATGACATCCCAATATCAGGTTATGCATGAGTTAAGATAAGATACTTAGAATTTAATTCATGATTAGAAACTATGTACAACTCTTCTATGTTGGTAGAGGTTGTTTCAAATACTAAATAATATAGTTTTAGTAGTTCAATGTTTATAAAATTTGAAATGTTTAGGACTGATATTTTGGACAGCCATATAGTATTTATAATTATTTCCACATCTGACCTACCTTTGGGATTTTCTTATGTTAGAATTATGCAAACTAGTTAATAACTAGTTGTTTATTTTCCTAGCTAAAATTGACCTGACTTGTATAATAAGGAAACTTAAATTATGAACCAAATATCAGATATGATTGTATGAAATTATCTATTGTGATAAACATAATCCGATCCCTCTTTATCTTAAGAGAGAGCACCTATACCCTTCTTTACAAAGTGACCTAGGTTGGGTATGTTACAAGTGGTAGCAGAGCTCTAGGTTACAACACTAAGGTTGTTTGGACCTTCTATGCAATTGTTACTCTGTATTTTGTGTAATTTATTATGTTTTATAAGATGTTGAAAGAGATTAGTGAGGTTCTAACCATGTTGTTATGAGCAACACATCACATCCCCAATACTTGTTAAAGACATAGTGTGAACCCTAAACTAACCTCTAGTACTTATTAGTAACCCCAATATCTCAAGTCTTATGAAGTGTTCCCTAGGCCATGCATGACATTAAAACAAAGTATTGTCAAAATATTAGATATGTACCCTATGATATGAATGCTCATGTGATCACATGAATTAGATATATCAGATCATTACATTTCTTGAAATATTTGTTTAAATGATGGAAACCATAAGGCTATAAGGGATATGATTTTATTGGTGTATAGTTTTAAAACTATTGAAATTAAATAATGATTTAAATAACGAATATGCGAACATTCATTTCAATCAAGTTTCCATTACAAAACTCTACAAAAAAAACATCACTTAAGTCAAGATGAGTCAGGGGTTAAGTTTTATAATAATTAAACCCAACAAGTCTTAAGTTAATTAAATAATGACCTTAATTGAAAGAAAGAGGAGAAGTTAACTTAATGACCTTAATAATGACCTTAATTTTATTGATTAGTTTATAAAAGTATATAAATGTTAGGATTTGAATTAGCTTAAGGGGTCATCAATACAAGTTCAGTGGATTGGTTGGAATATGGCCTAACTAATATTATTAGTAAGGGGTTACTTTTCAAAAATATAATATTATATATCAAAGAATATATATTAAAAGTCGATGGCAAGATATAAATATCTATGTAATTATTTAATGAAATAAACTAGGATTCCCTTGTTATTAAGGTAAGGGAAGCCGTTATTTTGGAATTATGTGGATGGGAATATTATCTCCTCTGCTCAGTTAAATATATAGAGAATAGATTCTCGATGGTTGATGAATATTTTATTAGCTTATGTAGTTGGTCGGATTACCAACCTCATGATATATATATATATATATATATATATATATATATATATATATGCTATTGGGTTATTCATATATAATTAGTGTATTTATATGGCTTTGGAGAGCGTTTCCTCCTTTTGTGAAGTTTCCGTATATTTTTAATGATCTAATTGCTGGTTTGAAAATGGGGTATGCCTGGAGAAATCACAACCCCCATTCAAATTAATTAATTAGTATGGTGTTTGGAAAGGCCATTTCTCTTGAAGATAATGCATCCCCAACCTCACATTTTTTTTTAATTTCCTATGTATATGTATTATAAAACATATAATTATAAAGATATGGCATGATTACATGCATTAGAGTGTTGGAGTAGTATGATAATTACCGTATATATATATATATATATATATATATATGTTGTTAATGTATATACAAGGTATATGGGGTGTACCTAGAATATGTGTTATAGCATGCATATCAATATAGGTAGTTGGGATATACTATAATGCACAATTTATTATATGCAATGATTATAGTATTATGCGTATACGATATCATGTATATACTATATATGAGTGTGCACGTATGTAATAAAGTAAATGTTTAATATATATTATTTGATGGTATATATATTAGAATGATATGGTATCGTAAATGCCGCAATTATTCAGAAGCGTATATCGGTATATATGTAGTACATGCACATTATAAGGTATTTAAGATTGACGGTGTAAGAATATGTAACCAGAGTGTCGAGTCGTAGGTATATAGGATTACCTACGTGTATATATATGTATGCCGATGTTATATGTTTGGTATGGCTAGGTAATTATCTTATTGTAAAATATGAGGTAGGTGTAACATGCTAAATGTCATTCTAAGATCTGGTAGAATGCACTTAAATTAAAAACTAAACGTTATGGAACTGATAAAATAAATGTGTTTTTTAGTTGATTGCTTACTTGTATTGAGAGGAGTTAACTAGGATTTCAGTCATGAAGATCTAATATTCCATTGGCTATTATTAAGAAGTGTCAATCCAAGTCGAATTTCACATCTAAATTTTAATCTCTAAACCTTAGCATTTAAATTATTAACCTCGATCACTTAGTAAATTAAAATTCATGATTAAAAAGAAAATATGTGTGTATGCAATAACTACAATAAGGGTGCATGAACATGCTATTTTGAACTCTAGATAGCATAGGTAAAGCATATTGACTTCACATAATGAGTAGTCCAAATTGCAAAATTATGGACATTATGACTTTCACTAACCTTAAAATAATTTATCTAGATATTATTTTTATGAGAATGTAACCTATATAGGTACCAACTGGCCTATCAAAAAGCATGAAAAGTGATAATTATTGAATATCAACTAAAGTATTTATGAAGATTGATTTGAAGCTAATAAATATTAATGTTTAAAATGTTTCTTTACCATATATATATATATATATATATATATATATATATTACCTAACTCCATTAACTGTGATATCCCTATGCATAAGGACATTATTATGGTATTTCCATTTATCTTTAATAAATAATGATAGTTATAGGATCTATTACGCTGCATATGTACCCAACACACCTTTAGATGTGTCCTAGGAAGAGAGAGCCATTTTTTGACCAGGAGGGGTGTTATTCAATAGTGATGGTCATGGTCGATCCCTTTGGTCCTTTATTTAGGAGTAATATGGCTTAATGACATTGCTGATTTCCCTTTGTTGGGGATTTTAACCCTAGGGTTGGTGTCCATGCCTCCTAAGGATTTATCAATGGGTCACATGACCCACACCTTGTTTTCTTTCTTTGATGGTGTTTGGTTAAACCATGAGACATTTATCTCCCTTCACAACCACCTAAGACACCCTCCTGGCCCTTTTACACACTAACACCTTCTCTCGCTGGTCTCCTTCCTCAGAGGACGTTATCTTTCATTCTAAGCCTTCTTGTTGCTTTGAGGGATTTTACAACATTCTTGGGGTTAGATGGGGTATAATTCCCTCCCTCGAGTTCACTCTAGCCTTTCGTTCGGAGTAATTTTATTATTATAGAAATTTTTGGAACCTAGGGGGGAATACCCCAAGTAGCCTACTATAAGCTTACTTTAGGCTATTTTTATATTATTTTATGTTATAATTTTAAGTTGACATTTTATAATTTCAAATTGACTTTTTAAGGCATGTAGGCCTGGATATTTTGTAAAAGTGAGTGTGAGAGGCTATTTATAAGCCTCTCCTCACTTCATTTTAACATAAGACAAGTGGTATAAAACACTATGCACTTATTCTACCCAACTAGGTCTCTTTGAATTGAGGCACCTCCTCTTGAGGAAGACATTTTTCTGGGTTTGATGATGAATTATTGAAGTTTCTTTCGTTCAATTCTCTTGCAAAGGTGATGCTGTGATTTGTTGGTTAAACACATGCACAAGGAGGTATCTAAGGATTTTCTTGATTTCTCTTTGTTAATTGTTGATGAATGATGTATGATAATGGATTGAATGGTAGCCATTAGGTTTCACTTTTTCTTTGTTGGATCTTTGTCAACTTTTAGTCACCTCGGTTGTAGAAGTGCGTCCTTTTAGGAGTACTTCTAGGGTTAGAACCTTCGGACTTTAGGGCTAGTTGTAAATCTAGGACAATCTTATCTAGAGGTAGGTTAATCACTACTTAGAAGCCCTAGGTTAGGGTAGGGTTTTGCTAGAATTTTGTTACATTGTCCCAACCCTCATTCCATTCCAAAACCTAGTATCTAGGGTTAAGATATTGCATTTTCATGTTAGATTAGGATCCGCTTTCAGACCTAGCATCCACATCCTCTTCAACTGCGAGCTACTCCAAGCAGATTTAGGACTTATCTTCCACCCTCGAATGCCCTTGCTTTGGTCTCAACTTGAATTTTTCTCCCCTCTCCAAGCTCCCAAACAACCCCAAGCCCTTCCTTATATCCACAGACTGTCCCTTTATAGGTCTGTTCAAGCAAAATCAACTTAATGACAACCCTTTACAGTGGCTGTCCTAAGCCTGCATTTTATCACAGTATCAATCCTTAATACTTGCACACTAATCAAATAAATCACTTATTAGAAGGGTTACATTACTTGTTGGTTTAAATTGGTTGGATTGTCAACAACTTTATGTACACACTTTGGTTGGAATGTGACCATAATTAAACTCTAAAATATGTTAGACACTGAGAGGGGGGGGGGTGAATCAGTGTAAAGCAATTTTAAAACTTTTCTTAGCTTGTCACAATTAACTACCAATTCATCATTCTACCAATCTCATAATCATTTCATAAACATATTTTACTTCATCATTCACATATCATAAGCATTTGAATCATCAAGAACCATAACACAAAAGAACACAACACCATATAGTTTTGTAATATTTTTATATTAGTTTTGGTCCGGCTACAACTGTGAGGTAAAATCAACACCTACCGATACAAAGAGCAGCTACTCTGCATCCAGGACCCTGCCTGGTTTTCTTAGACCCTACTAAGAAGGGTTTGAGGTATCCTAACCTTAAAAGCAAGACAAGCTTGCTTTTACAATTAAAGCTCATTGTCACATCATTTCATCAATCACATCAACATCACCTATCTCTTCAATCTGCTACCAACTATCTCTGCTCATGCTCATCCTTTTCTTTGATCATCATTCTTCACTGCTGCTCATGAATCTCTGGTCAATCTCTGCTCATTGACCTCTGCTCAAGAAGCCTCATCAATCCACATGTCAAGTCTGTTGTTGCCATGCCAATTGTCATCTCATCATCATGTCTTTTGCTGTGGGTGTATCACTACTATATAATCACCATTGGCTAGTTCACTTGGTTGCTGGTCATGTCTTCTGCTACAAGTTCATCCCATATTGAATCAGTCAAGCATAAACTGTCAAACTACTTTTCAAGCAGTAGTCAATCTTTTTCAAGTCGCTCTTCATATGCATAGGACTGTCATCCTCCTACACTCATGTATGTCACTTAAATTTGTTGCATCATCAACAAGTTAGGGCTATCAATCCTAGGGCTATCATAATCATTCACTTGGACTTCAAAGACCTAGAGTGCCATCATCCAAATACTTCATCAACAGCTTCTAGGGCTGTCATCATTACTTAGGACTGTCATCAGCCTAAACTGTGCATCATTCTTGCATTGTATTCCAACTCTCATTGTGCATTAGGACTGCGTCTTCAACTTGCAAAGCTTGAACTCTAAGCAAGTCCCAAAACAAGGACTGTCATCACCCTCATCATAGGATTAGGGTAGTCATCTCCACCTTCATCAAGATTAGGACTAGGGTTGTTCAAAAATTCAACACTTAGGCTGTCATCATCATGTATTGACTGTGTATATCTTGTGGAAGAACCCAAAAGATATCACCAACCTAGACTATCTATGATGTTGTAGAAGAAACTTCGGTGGACTGCTTGAAGACTTTGGAAAGTGTACCAACTCGGATGTTTAAGCCTTCTTCCAAATTCGAACTGTGTATGTATGCTCCTATCTCAAGACTGTCACCTCAGTAGTATTCAAACTGTCATCATCAGTAAAGGTTGTCACTGAAAAGTCAATTTGGTCTTATCAAATCCTTCACTGATCATTTCTCTGTTCTGCTTATCATACCTCCAAACATGTCATCTAAATATCATCTCACATTCTTCCACAAGGAACACATACATTTTGTCATATCAATCTGATCTTTCTTTTGCTTATGTTAAGACAGACATATTGCTTGCTCACTTATCAGTCTATCACAAACCTTTCTCAAACTCATGACTATGTATATTGAGCTAACTATGTATACTGCTCCTTTAGTCACCCGAAATTAGAGAGAAGAGGATAAAACACTTCTTGACTGTATACACATGTAAGAGTAATAAACTTCTACTGCCACTACTTCAGTTGAGGATCAACGAGCTTACTATTGCCCTAGCCATACGAAAAGCTTGATCAATTTTCTTTCCTCCACAAAACTCAGAGTACACTCCACATACTTCAGCATATGCCCAAGAAAGATCATAACTCCTGCTGTTTGGATCCTTAGGAGATTAACCTTGTATGGTAATGAAGTTCAGATTTGTGTACAGAGATAAGAATTCAACTTGCTCCTAGAATGCTTGTAGTTTCCTTCACATACTATATCAAAGCTTGATCAACACTGGCTGCCTTATATGATTGTAATCCAAAATTCTGAGCATATAAAAACTACAAGCTGCTGCCACAGTGAAAAATTCAGTCTTCTACACTCACTTCACATAAAAAAATCAGAGTTAAAATCATCCTGTAACTTCCTCAGTGGTTATGGCTGAATTTCAGAACTGTATCCTACTACTGCGGTTGCCACAGTCCTTCTACATCCGAATTTCCTCAGTAAAGTCACAACTGCGAGTTCTTTTATACTGTCTTCAATTTATATCAAAAAGGAAAAACTGTTGCCTTTGCTGTTGCTCCTTCCACAGTCCGAAATTCCTCAGAAAAATTGAAAATTCAGAGCACTGTTCACCTAATACGAAAATGCACTTCTAGTACACTGCGGCTGCCCTCAGTTGTCTGTACACCCAAAATTTCAGAGCTTATAGAGTTGCTATAGCTGCCTTAGATGTCCAAGCTTGATGCCCAAAAAAAAACATGAAAATAAAATTTCTGTGGCTGCCTCATTCACTGCCTCAGTTGACTGTAAATTTCACTCAAAATTCAGAGAGTTTAAAAGTTGACTGTGGCTGTCAAAAATATTAGACTGCTCGTGCGTTTTCCTCAGTGGACTGCTCCTCTGAAATTTTCCTTAGTCAAACCTCCGAATTTCCTCAAAGCTCCCACAAAATTTTTCACATTTCAAAATGAATTTTGATGGGGTATTTATAGTGGTTTTTCCACCATAAATTCTGGAGCCGACCTTAAAACAAAATATTTTTATTTTAAATTTGAATTTGAAATTTAATCTTTTGTAGGCTGGCCGACTTGTTGTATTTTATTTTTATCCATTGCTATATTTATTTGCACATCTTTTAGATGTGACTTGTTTGCAAATGAGGAGAATGACCATAGCATGGGTCATTGACCTTCTTACCTCTTCAATGTATGTGTGGGATCAAGAGTCAAGACCCAAACCTTCATCACAAGGGTGTCTCAAACTCCCTTACCAACCATCTAGGGTTTCATCATCAAAACCAAGAGTGTAACAAGCCACAAGGGCTTCATTAGGGTTCCCACCATCAAGGTGCCATGTCGCCATCCATAATCAACCAAGTGTGTCAAACTAAAGAGTCCAAGTGTCATCACATGTGTGTGGGTGCCTTCATCATGCCATCATGCAAGCAATGTACTTCATGACCTTTGCAAGGGCATCAAGGTATTCATCAGGGATTCCATGGCATGTCAGAGACAATACATGGTCATCATGTCTTAGAGTTTGTAAGCCATTAAGTGTCTTGTCCCTAGAACATCTTCACCCCACCTTCAAGGGTTCAAGGACCATTAACCCAACAAATGTGGGTCCAAAGGCTTCTTCATCAAGCAAGAGGCTTCATGGTTTTCTTTAACCACCTTAGCCACGCAAGGGGACCTCCAATGGTCAAGACATCACCTGTGGTGTTGCTAGGCCTTCCCTTGGGGTACCATGACACCATCAAAGCATAAATGACCACATAATGGGTCATTAATTCTTCTTCAACCCATCTAGGGCTTCTCCAACTTCTGTAAGGTCATCAAGACCATCTCTAGGGTCTTCAACATCTTTAGCATGGTGGTGGCATCAAGATCCAGTCTTGTGGGTACAAGGACCTTGTCAACTGGGTACAAGGTGCTTTAAGGAACAAACCCACTCTATAAGGGGTCCAAGGCACTGCAGGTGGGACTTGGTGGCATCAATGACATCCTATGGGGCCACTGCAAGTCCATGTTGGCATCAATGACAATTTCATCAACAAAATATTGATGTAATGAGAATTTAAAATTTGTTTTTTCAGACCTCTATTCACAAATATTTTCTGTCGTCTTCACATACTGCTACTAAGATACAGTTTGGAAATGGACATCTACTGCTGTAGTAATTACTAATGCTACACCTTTATGCGATTGAATTCACACTTACCTTTGCTATACTGCTGCACTTATGGATGTTGTATTGATAAGTGACTACTGCTGTTACGAGTGTTGGTTATTTCACATTGATGGTATCTATGTTTTACAACAACCTTGCATGGCTAAAATTGGTTGAATGCCCAACATAAATACTACTTAGTGGCTACTTAAATAATAGGGCTGTTACATCTTTGTTTACTGCTATGTTATTGGAAACATTAATTGGTTAATGTAGGGATATTTCCCATCATTGCATAATTGGTTGTCTAATGTCTTATTCCATAGCAAACTTTATTTTTGTCTATTGTGGAAGTGGTTGGCAAATTGAGTGAAATACATATCATACTTATGCATGAACTAATGATTCTAATGGATTATTTTCTTATCTCAGATGAGTTGCACTATTGAAGTTGATATATTTGATGCACTTATATGATCTGTATTCATTTATATATGTCTTCTTCATTCTTCATTGACTCCAATAAGGCGATGGTCACTAACATTCTTTGAAGAAGATATCTTGTAGTGTTCTAGTGTCCTTGTAGAGTAGCTATAGGGCTCCCCCCTAAGAGGTCTCGACTTCCAAAGTGGTTTGAGAAAAGTGACTAAGGTGACAATGGTCATTCTCTCCCTCACATGTTTGACGGTGACTAGCCCTGCTAATTCATTCGGTAACAAGATAAAAGGCTTTACTTATGGAAGAAAGAAGGAATACATTTATGGGATCAAAATACTTAAAATAAGTATATTTTTAATTTGCTTTACTTGTCTTAGAATAATTCAAATATAATAACTCTAGCAACCTTGATGAATTCTTAACAATTAGAAATAGAAGGTGTTGAAAATACAACTCAACTTTAATCTTAAATTTTAGGTGATCCAATAGGTGAAGTGATATCTTTTGAGTTTGTTCAAATTGTTAGAATATAATCCGTCAGGATTATTGTAAATAAATAAATAAATAGGAATTTGAATAGTTGCATGGGAAGGTGAAAAGGCTGGTTCTCAATCGCCTCATTGTAATGTATAAATATATGCATTTGGCTATGTAATAGATTGAATCGGGAGTTATACCTAACAAGTGGTATTAGAGCTCTGCCATAACTCCTTCCTGTTGTCAGTCTGCTCATTTATCTGCCCTTTCCTCAGTCTGCAGATTGCATGCATTGGTGCATGCCCTGGCTGCTCTAACGCTTCGCTTAGCCCTATCCATCCTCTGCGTGATGTGATAATCCGCTCCCTTTGCTGCACTATTGAATTTTTTCGTGAAGGAATACAGAAAACCTAATTTTCTGTGCGTACTCTCATTCTGGTTGTCTCTCGGCCACAGTCCTGAGTGCTGAGTCTCAGCAAGAATATCTGGCCTGTGTTGTCTCTGCTTGCGTGCGGTTTAACTTTCTCTTGGAGTTCTATCTCACGTGCCTGTCACAGTCCCCAACCTTTCATTCTTTATACACTTTCAAGTCTAAATTCTTACTGTGCGTGGAGTTATTACTCTTATTGTCTGCAAATATGTTTATATATGTTTATATGTATGATTGGTGGTCCCGGTGTGGCTGAAGATAGCTTCTGTTCACTATTTACCCTAGACTGCTGCGTGAGTTTGAATCTATATTAAAGCTGATGCATTGAGGACTGATCGTTGAGTATTCAGCCTGCGTTGTATGCTGAAGACTGCGTGGAGACTGGAGAGCATGATATGTAGCGTGGAGCTTGTTGAAGACTGCTGTAGACTGCCTGCCTGGAGACTGCGTTGTGAAGGATTATAGCGTGTTCAAGCTCTGTGGTTTTCAATAAATCTATGTGGCGTGAAGTCTATTTTAGATGAAACTTGTGCCCATCGGTGGGATTAGAAAAAGCAAAGAATTACAAGTTAAATCTTTTTCATTTTTCACAAAGTGGAGTTCAGTCAATGTCTGCACAGAGGTTGAGGGCGTAACTATCGATCGGTGTTTGGTAGTTAAGTTGTGGCATTAACTACAAATTCCATGTCAGCAGATCGTCTTCCTTTAAAACATTTGAACCGAGCTAGTAGAGAAACCTTAGATTGCTGCCTGCGTGGAGACTGCAGCCTTGCTGAAGACTGAGTTGAACGCTGTAATAGCGTGGAGACTCCTTGTATCTTCTTTGTAACGTGAGTCAGTCACAAGAATATTTCCAGTATTCAACTATGGGGAGGTAAAATGCTTTGTATTCTGCATTGAAATTATTCATTGGGAAATACATAAACCCTAATTTCTATGCATGGAGTTTAAGTGAAAAGTCTGCAAATATTTTCATTTGCATTGTTTGGAAGAGGACTGTGATTTATGTATATGAGATACTGAAGACCTGTGTTCAAACCTTGGGGAGTAGAAAATGTTTTTCCACATGGTGCTGGAGCAGAATATGCAGCTCCATCCCTCACTTGCGCGACAAGCTCGTATCTAAGCTCATTCAGGATGTCGAAGGAACTTGTAGTGGTCATTATGGATTCGTAGTTGCATGCGTTGAAGACTGATGAAGGCATTCTTGTGAAAAACTCAGTGCGTGGAGATTGAAGACAGCTGCGTGGTGTTGAGAGTAAGATTGTTGATGCTGAAAATTGATACTCATTCTGCGTTGAAGGATACTCAGAATGATCATATTTATTGCGTTGGAGAATGCGTTTTGGGAATACACATGGAGATAATGAGTTGATATATCTCTGCTATTTTGTTGCAATAACTACACCATTGTATTCTTTGTGACTGATATATGCTGATTTACTGACTGACATATAGTGTTGATATACTGTGAACATTGAAGACATTCACTATGCTACGATTTGAGCTATGAGCATGGAGGTAAAACGTTTTTGTTCAATAAAATACAAAAACCCTAATTTTTGCCCTAATCTTTTGCATTGAAGAGTGATAGATACAGCAGAATACTGTTGGTGTTTGTTGTAAATTACTTCCATTTTCCTGAAGCTGCTCATATCCACCTGAATATTGTAATCTAGCTGGTGCTCTCCCTCAAGACTGCTTGTGAAGTGCATGGAGGCCGAATCTAAATATTGCTGCAAACATCCACTTTAAGACTGGCTGTGTATGCTATAAACTTGCATTTTATTCACCTTGGCAGAGACTGTAGACCTGCAAGGTTTTCGTTTTTCTCTATTATCTCATTATCTTTGTCATATTAAGTTCATTACATTAACAGTTGTAAAAATGCAATCTATAGCATCTATTGTTGGTGATGTCCTCACTGGCAAGGAAACATATCCAAAATGGTCTAGAAAGATCAAGAAATCAAGCGAGCCTGTCGAAGAATCCCTTGACTTTGTTCAGAAAACAAAGAATCCGTTCAAAGACCCTTCCAAGGGAGATTGCAGCAAGAGAGGCAGAGGGTGCAGAATCAACTCTAGAAAAAGATCAAAGTGCAAGCGTTGTGGAAAGACTGGGCACACATCAGATAAGTGTTGGGCTTCATGGGACTCCATCAAAGACAAGCATAACCAGAAGAAAGATGACCAAGATGCTAGTAAATCTTCTGATTCTTGTATTGTTGCACATTGTAATCTTGGATTTAATGAAATGACTTCTCTTTCATCTTATAAAGATTGTTGGCTGCTTGATACTGGTGCAACATCACACATGACATTTAGAAAAGACTGTTTTGAAGAACTGAATGAAACAATAGATGGCATAGTGTACTTTGCAGATAAGTCAAGTATTAAACCAAAGGGAATGGGCACCATTCGACTGAAGATGCCTGGATTCCCTGATTTCTTGTTGAAGAACGTTCTCTATCTTCCAGCGTTGCAGAGAAGCTTGCTGTCCTTGGTGGAGATTCGACAGCAAGGCCATTCCATCCACATGTTTGATGGAATCGTTGAAATAAGAAACTCCTCTGACAACCAAGTCATTATGACTGGATACGAAGATGGAAAGCTGCTGAAGCTCAAGGGTTCATTCGCAAGATTTCAGAACTATGCCTACCTCTCTCAGCATGGAGAAGGTAATATGTCATC
>LPNX011007281.1:75443-85571 GCA_001517045.1 Pseudotsuga menziesii
TAAAAATCTCTTGGCCTGCGAGCGTAACTTGGTGGGTGAACCATCTTTGGCCTGCAAGCCTGATTCAGCAATTGTGCCTTCTTCTTCTTCTTCTTCCAGCTTCCTTGATAGGTTTCGAACTCCAGTTTCTGATGATGACAGTGAGGATGAAAATCCACCTCCTCCTGCTCATGTTCCTCCAATTGCACCAGCACCAATACTTCCTCGATGGGTCCGTTCAACATGTGAAGCAACTGATGATCTTGCCAGTGATCCTAGAGATCAACGTCGAACATGTTCTCAGTTTCAGCGAGTCTCTTCTCTTTTGGCTCAAGTTTTCGAGAATCATGATCCATAAACTTTTGCAGAAGCTTTAGGAAATCCAGATTGGGATGCAGCTATGGATGAAGAATATCGTTCCTTAATGGCGAATGATACTTGGGATCTTGCTCCTCTTCTAAAAGGAAGAAAACTTGTCAGATGTAAATGGGTCTACAGAACTAAGTATGCATGAGATGGAAGTGTTGAAAGAATTAAGGCAAGGTTAGTTGCCAAAGGTTTTTCCCAAGTTGAAGGGATTGACTACAATGAAACCTTTGCCCTTGTAGAAAAAATGAACTCCATCCGCCTTGTTCTTTCCCTTGCAGCCTTACATAACTGGGAAGTCCATAAAATGGATTTCAAGTCTGCCTTCTTACATGGTGATTTACCTGAGGAAATTTGCATGGAAAAACCTCCTGGATATGTTCAGAATAACTCTAGCCTTGTTTGTCTCCTTAAGAAATCCTTATATGGCCTTAAGCAAGCTTCTAGAGCTTGGTATGCCAAAATGGATAGCTTTCTCCTTAACACTGGTTTTTCTAGATGCCATTCTGACCCCAATGTCTATATGAAGAAAGTAGGAAACCATCTCATCATACTTGTTCTTTGTTGATGATCTTATCCTTACTGGTAGTGACCCTAAACTTATAACCCATGTGAAATCCAGTCTGAAGCAAAATTTTGAAATGTCAGACTTAGGACAATTGCATTATTTTCTTGGTCTCCAAGTCTTGCAAACCAAAGAAGGAATCTTTCTTTCCCAGTCTAAGTATGCTTGTGACCTTCTTCGTTGCTTCCACATGGAAGATTGTAAACCATCCCCTTTTCCCTTCCAGTCTAGAGTCAAACTTTCTTCCACTTGTACTTCCCCTGAAGTAGATGCCACCTTGTATCATCAGCTTGTTGGTAGTCTTTTATACTTGACTCATTCCCATCTTGACCTTTCCTTTGCCATTGGTCGTGTTGCTCGTTATATGCAAACTCCTCATGAAAGTCACTGGAAAGCAGCAAAAAGAATGCTTTGATATATTCGAGGTACAATTCAGTTTGGGATTCATTACAGTACAAGGGGGAAACCTTTGTTGGTTGGTTTCACTGATTCAGATTGGGCCGACGATCCTGATGATCGAAAGTCTACTGAAGGTTATGTTTTTAGTCTGGTATCTGGACCTATCACTTGGGCTTGTAAGAAACAACAAGCTCTTGCTCTTTCTTCAGTAGAAGTAGAATATCGATCCACAGTTAATGCCAGTCAGGAAGCTTTATGGCTTCGACAGATCCTTTCAGAGTTTGGATTCGAGCAGTAGCAACCTACTCCACTTTGGTGTGACAATCAAAGTGCCATCAAGCTTGCCAAAGATCCAGTTCTACATTAGCACAACAAACACATTGAGCTACACATGCACTTCATCATAAATATTGTTCATGATCATGTTATTGAAGTGCTCTATTTCCCTACAGATGATCAAGTTCTAGACATCTTCACCAAGTTTCTTACAGAAGTGAAGTTTTCTAAACTTTGGTCTATGTTAGGAGTTCAGGAATGTGTCCTTAAGGGGGGATAGGCTCTAATGCCTCCTTCCTTCTCCTAATAGTGTCACTTTTGTAAATCCTTTAATCCTATCCCAAGTTGTTCTTAAGGGGGGATGTTAGGGTATTTAGACACTTAGGAGTTAGTTAAGATCAACTTGTGTAATATATCTGCTAGGTAAAAGTGTGTTTCTTTAGTATGCATTTGTAAATATTCTAATCCGACGGTCACGATATGTTCTTGACATAGAGTGATCCGACGGTTCAACTTCTCTTAGATCATACCTACCATTGATCCATGGCTTAACACCCGATTGGTCTATGATCTCTATTTAAAAAGCATAGAGGGTCCTTGGCTAGTTGATCTATTATGAGAAGCTCATATAACTTTCTTTCTTTTTCATAATAAATTGCTCCAAGTAGCTATTTGGCTGGGGCCATGGATTGTTTCCCTCTTGAGGGTTTTAACCACGTGACAAACATCGGTGTGTTGATCTGTGATCTATTTGTGTGAAGCGGTTGCTGAAGGTGTTCAGTCTTTTGGGAGTACCCTGTGTACCCGAAGATTATCTACTATATATGTGTTAAATCACTTAATAAATTTAGTGCTAAATTATGTGAAATTAATGTACACAACCGATGCTAGAGTCAATAGCTTATCACAAGCTAGTACAAGTCAAGTTCTCCATATCCTAGATATGGAGACCTTAATAAAACTGTAGCCACCAACTCTTTCTAACTTGGAACACTCCACCAAAGATTCTCCTTGGTACCTACTCTTGCATCCCACATGTGTACAATATCGTTTCCTCTCTTCTCCATAATAAGCACACCGAGTAGCAATAGGATTTCCAAATGCTGTAAAAACCTAGCATTCTTCTCTCATAAGAGTCGAAAGATCAAGTGTTTCTTTTTCTCCTCTAGTGCATATCCCACCCTCTAGTCTTCTTTGTCTCCTTAGTGAAAAAAAACTAACACTAGTCTTCCCTTAAAATTCCTCCTAGAACGATAACATACAAGACAAAGAGAAAAAATACACATGAGAATAGTACAAAAATATGATTTCACCTTCGTTTCACATTTTAACTCTTAATAGGATCACATGGGGAGAACTTCAACTATAAGAATCAAGATCCACAGGAAGCACGTCCAACAAGCAAGGGTACCAGGCTAAACACTCCACAAGATCTATTTAATGTTTCTTCTCTAAATTCCTCTTATCCTCCAACACTCCCTCCTAAGTCATGCATACCTTTATGTCCACCCCACCTACACGATTGGTGATCAACCCAAGTCAACTACAAGCCTCCATGCATGCAACCATGTGTCCTTATGCCATCTAGAGCTCAACATCCTCCTCCAAGATACCCATCATTCCTCTAAGGAAATTTATTCTCCCAAGAAAGAACTCAACCTTCATGTGCGCTCCCCATGAAGAAAGCCGCTAGCCACACAGGTCTCCAACCCTCCAAGGAAGAATTCCACATACATATTAAGATAAGTTCTCACAATCAATGGGAAATCTAACTCCAATGTGTATGCCCATCGTAGTCAACCAAGGGATATCAACACACCATGCGCTCCATATCACATGAAGCACCCCCATGCATGGTGTAAACACTTTCAAAGTAAACTCAAATATAACATGTAATTGCAACTTATTATTTTCAACCATTAAATCTTCCCTATACCTAAAATGCATATGGAACAACGCTTGTTTTTCATATTTAGTACCTCTTTAATTTTCTATTTTGGATAGATTTTGTTTTACAATGTAAATGACCATCAAATTTGATACTACAAAGAAATTCACTCATGTAATTTCAAGAGAATTTCCGACTAATTAATACTATCTTAATGTTCTAGATGCTTAATGATCCTTGCGAATTAGCTACATTGATTCACAAATTGGTCACTTAGGAAGTTCTGTAATAACTACTAGTGTAAGGGTTGGATGACTTTTATGAATATAAGTGGCATATACAGATGGTTTGGCCATCCATAGTTTGTGTCACACATAATTAAAATGAACCAATGTGGTTTGAGCTATGATACCAATCAAATGATCAAAATTTATTTATGAGAAAATATCAAACTTGAGAACGATAACGTTGAAGAATCCACACATATAAATAAATATATAATCCATAATGAATGTGCGATAATGAGTAGCATGTGATGTGTATAAATATACATTGAATGGTCACATACATGAATAGACATGTGCCATTTGATGATGATTATTATTATTATATTATATACTTTATATTTGTTACATTACCTCCCAACTTCAAACTTCAAGGATACTTTATTCCTGATAATCTTGAAAGTATTGAGCAAACTTCTTATATTGTTGATGGGTTAGTGCACCTTAGTTTGTTCTTCTCTTGAATTGTTCATTTATAGGTTTCTTGGATATAATTTTGTGTATTGTTATTCCAAATATGACTTCTATTTTGAAACCCAAATGTATAAGAATTAAAATATTATTTGGAATGTAGTGCAAGAATTGTCTTTGCTCATAGCAGTGTTTATATGTTGACTAGTTAAAGTGTTGACTCTTGTGATTAGGATGTTAATAAGTTGTCCTTGTAACATGATATTTACTTGTCATAATTTTTTAGTTTCATTGATTCACTTTTGATATTATGACTTGTTCATAATCTTGTATTTCTTTAGTGATCATTGGATTTTATTAGTAAAGACACTTCAAATTTTTAAGGCTTCTATGTACATCATTTGTACTTAAACATCTAAATATATATATATATCAATTAGATAGATCAATGTTTCCTTATTTATCATTGAATATTTGTTGATAACTTGTTCTAGTTTCTCCATTGCATCTCTTTTTCATTTTTTGACTTCTTGATTTGGGCAATAAACCTTTGACTACGAGTTTTGAGACGAGAATTTGTTCATTTTTCTTTAATATATCCTTGTTGATTTTCTTTTATATCTTAATTTTTATGTTGAGAATCCTCATGGGTCCATTGGTATGCTGTTACTTCATGATTCAATTTATCAATTGTATTAATGTAAATATACTTTTTAATTAGTAGGCTATGATGATTATGATTTTTAAGATGATATATTTTTTAATATTTATTGGCTACACACGTGTCATTTAAAAAAAAAAATTATATATATTATTCATGAAGCTCCTACATCTTTTCTAATGATTTTTCATTGTCTTGAATGACTATACGTGATGCATATTTCTATTAGTTTTTCTATTTTAATTCAAATTGATTAGGATCTTTTTCTAGAAGAATAACAAGCACAAAAAAATATACAAGATGCACAAGACACAAATATTTTCCTTATGGAAACCATGAAGGAGAAAACCCCACAGACTTCCTCAGAATAATTCTGTCACTAACACAATATCATAAGATGAAAAACCCCAAGAATACGAAGTCTTCTACAACTCTCTCTCTTTCTCCTCTGGTGAACTTGTCCTCTCTCCCCTAATGCTCACTTGAGAGTGAGTGAGTGTGTTTCTAAATGAGGGAGGGCGCCTCCCTATTTATACACATCATGTGACTGGCCTAGAAACCTAACTAGGACAACATATTAATATAGTAGGACCGACTTCACCTAGGGAGACTCAAAATATACATTTTATTATATTAATATGTGGACTACTTCCTTGATTACAATGGAGGTTTTACCTCAATGACCATACACAATAATGAAATCCCGAATGGAGGGAAAACATCTACGATGGGGATACAACAATATACAATGATAACATACAACATAATATCTTCCGACCTTACAATTGCAACAACACTCCCTCTTAATTAGGGCGGTATTCTCTCACCATAATCATCAACTCTTCTGGTCAAGTCATCATCGTTGGATCATCATCGCCATTGCTGCAATAGTCCTCATTTTGTTGATAATTAATTAGTGATATCTGTTGGACCTATCCTTCATAGGAAGTTTCTACATAGTTATCCCTATTTCATGTTGGGTGTATGCCTAGTCCTTATCTAGGTCATCATCATATCCATGAGCAAGCCATTGCGTAGGTATAGCATAGGAACATTCATTACATTTCTACTATAATCACATGCATATCCTATCGTCGTCTCATAGTATTTGGATCATATCATCATTGCACACGGAGAGAATCCCATATGCACACCACATGTTGTAATGTCCCCGGTTTCGACCCCGTTTGCATAATGTATATATTGTAATTAATCGTGGTGAGGAGCTCAAGGCAAAAGCCCCACCATCGATTTTGTTGTCTATGTTTCGGCAATAGGGATAATTGCCGATGGTACGCTGTGCTATAAGGCACATTATAATTTGGCATCATGTAAACACGCACATCAAATAAACTAAAACCACAACCAGCTACGGCAGTGCAACATTGAATGAAAAGGGCATGGTTCCAAAGGATAAGGGGTGGGGGATGTCAAACCTTGGTTATGGGGGAAAAACCCATGTTTTGTCACCTTGTTGATTTTCCATCTTCCCTTGTTAACCTCTTTAATGCTTTAGTTGGTGGTTGGGGGAGTTATTGCTGAATTGGTGGTGGTTGTGGCAGGTTGTCAGCCTTACCCACTTGCTCACTCCACCCACGTCTGCCCATTCTTCTCCCTCACGCACTCTTCCCTGGTCAGTTCACTCTCACCACAGTTTTGTTTCTGGATCCTCCTCACACACAGGTTTTGGGGCGTTTTTGGGTCTCACGCAGGTTTTCTTCCTCTCCCCCATGAGTTGCTAAGCACCCACGAACTGCAAATTCGCGTCCTTCCTGCTGTGTGTGCATCCACGGACAAAAACGGAGCCGTTTTTCCTCACGCAGGGCCTCCATTGTCTGTTCCTTTCCTTGCTGGTTCAGATTGTTTAACCACGCACATATATTCTTCTGTTTGGGGCGCACATGGAGAGCTGAGAGCCGTGCTCTTGCATCCACGACTGACTGTGAAGGGCCATTCATGTTTTTGGCTGTCTCACAGGCTATTTGGGTCATTTTTCCCGGCTGTAAGTTGTGCTCACTGATAGATTCGGGGTTGTAGTTTTCCCCATGCTATGAATGTCATTACTGTTATGTCTGGGGTTGTTGTAAAAACGAGTGAGAGTCATTTTGGCCACGATAGGGCCAAGAATGACTCAGAATTCGTTTGTCCTGTTTTAAGCTGTGACAGCTAAGTAATTGCCTGAGTGCAATGGTTAGTCTTCGGACTGTGCTGGCTTGGCTTGTCTGTTGAAAGCCTGTGAAACCCAGCTGTGTTGGTTTGCTGTTTGTGCCCCTTGGCTATGTATAAGCCTGCAATTGACCCTTATTCCGGAGGAATCATGCCCAGCTCAGGGGTGGCAGCATGGTTGAGAGATTGATGAGCAAGATGGCCTATGGTTGGGTGGAACGTTGCAGCGACGTAGCTGGTTGCGGGTGAATTCTTCATTGAAAGATAAGTACTGCTGTTTACTGCATCTCTGTAAATTATATTGATTGTAAATGCTGGAATGTCTATGTTTGCTTCCGCTGATTGTTTGAAGGACTGTGCATCCTTGTATGATGAATTATGCATCTGTGTATGCTTGTAAGTTAACTATTTCAGCATTTGATTTCTGTTTTATGTTCATGGGCTATTTGCCCGGCTGTGTTTTGATGTTCGTCGCGTCCTCTTCGCTGGCTGAGGGACGGGGACGTGGCAGAGTGCTATCAGAGCTCTGAGTTGCAGCAATGGGCCTCTATGGGCCAAGAATATGCAGTGACAGAAGGTAGAATTACCTTCTCTATTCGGCAGGGAAGCAGCAAAAATTTCAGAAAAATCGCCTAAGTGTTGAGCGGTCGGACCACTGGAGGAAGTGGAATTCCGTCCTTGCGGAGGGGCTGGCAAAGTTAACGTTCGCCGTTGCGGACGAATGGGTGAAGTTTCCCATCCGACCGTTGTGGAAGGGTTCACAGAGTTAACCTCCGACTGTTGCGGAAGAATTCCGGAAGTGCCGCCATTGCGGATAGCGGAGCGATCCCGCATCCGACTCGAGATCCGTCCGATCGCCGACGCTGCAGAAAAATTTCAAAATCCGGCTAAGTATGGAACGGTCGGGCCATTGGAGGAAGTAAACTTCCGCCGTTGCGGAAGGATTGGTAAAGTCTTCCGTCCGCCGTTGCGGATGGCGAAGCGATCCTGCGTCCGATCCAAGAGTCATCCGATTGCCGACGAAGAAAGAAATTTTGGGAAATTTGAAAATTTGTCTAAGTGTTGGAGAAAGCGGAAGGGAGAGTTGTCCGACATCCGACGTTACGAGAGTTGTCCGACGTCCGACGTACGTGCCAAATCGGAAGAGATGGCGAAGTGGGAGTTCGCCGTTGCGGACGAATTGGTGAAGCTCCTCGTCCGCCGTTGTGGAAGAGTTCTCAAAGTGGAAGAATCCTGGAAGTGCCGCCGCTGCGGACGGCGGAGTGATGTTGCATCCGATTCAAAAGTCGTCCGATCACCGACGCCGCCGAAAGGTTGGAAATTTGTTTAAGTATTGGGGCGGTCGGAAGAGTTGGTGAAGTCGACGTCCGCCGTTGCGGGTGAAGAAGCAATGAGGCTTCCGATGGGAAAGTCTTCCGATGTCCAATTTGAGAGTCAGCCGACGCCCGACGTGAAAATCGTTCTCCGTGAGTGCCGATCGGGAGAAGTAAAGGTTTGGCAAGCCGCCGTTGCGGAAGGTTGGAACTTCCGAGAGAGCCGATTCAGTGGACATGATGATGGTTCTAGGAGCCGATGAATCGGATGGATAGATGAAGTGAGGGCCGATTCTGCAAGGGAGCAAATTTGGGGTTTTCCATGATATTTCCTAGCCGATTTCAGTTGTTTTCATGGGGATTTCTCAGCCGTTTTTCAGCGAATTTCAGGGCTGAGAAGGAGAAAAATGGCAGCGAGCTAATGCGCCAGATTGCGCGAAAATCATAGTTTTACAAAAAAAAAAAAAACGAGGGCGCTGCCCTCAACCCCACAAGGGGGGGCAAGCCCCCTTGACCCCCATCGTCCCATGAGACAGTCGTTCTTGTGAGAAGGAAAATCCTGTGTTTTGGGCAAGAGTTTGAATCAGAGGGATTTTTCACAAAGGACAAGAAGGATGCCAAAAATGCAGCTGCCAAAATGGCTCTGAGATCATTAGAAGAATGTGAAAATTCTACTTTGCAGTAGTGTAATGAAAGTGCAGAGATTTGCTGAAAGTCCTCATTCTTAGAAGGGGTGTGGTTTTCACACCCGAGGTCGGAATGACGCGTGTGAACAGGCGTTGGAAAGCTTATCCAGCAAGGAACGAGGATAAATCATCAGAATCTAAGCATGAAGTAGCAAAATGATAATGATGGCTGCTACTATCAAATGGACAATTCTAGGCAGTTGCATGCCCAGGGGCAGCAAGGACTATGAAGTCAACCAGCTGCTGTGTGGAAGAGGAATTCCACGAGAAGATGAGGGATTTGAAAGGGAAGTTTTCATTAAAACCCTGTCTTTCTAATTATAACTACATTTCCTAAGTTTATGCTTGAAATGCATGAGGGTATGTATTGCATGCATAGGACATTGCATGATTGGTAAGAATATTGAAAAATATATATATGTACAATGAACCACTAATGATAATCATTGTTTTGATGTTGGCATTAGTGAACAAACCAACGATGACATGGACCCGGATGAATATGTTGCTGATGCTGATGAATGAGACCAGCAACCCTCTGGAGAAGGGATAAGACAACAAGTCCATGACAATAGTTGGTGAGCAAATGCTGCAATCTCCTGCAAAGGACCAACTAAAGTGGTCATGTCAAGGGTGTAAGTAAGACCCATGCATGTAAGAGTTGCTTATGACAGATTCCATGGAATGGTAAAGGTAAGAGACCTCATACCATGTGAATGTTGGAATGTAGAAAGGTGTCCTGCCTATATATGTTAATGATATTGATTATAGTAATGCATCCTACATGAGGTAGTCATGGTTAGGCCATGGTATGGTCGAATGCATAGTATTCCTGAATCAATGCAAGGTAGCGTTGAAGGGACATGCATTAAGAAGATTTTACGAATCTTGTTGTTATGCATTGAATGTATGCCTATGAAGGGTGTGAATGACTGATTGCATAAGTGTAGGTGCGATGTTTTGGTGTATGGCATGAATGCATTGAGATGAATGCATGTGATATTATGGAGAACTAATGACTGAAATGATGAATGACTGATAATTCTGGAACTGTTTCGAAGGCTGTTATGAATGCAGGATAGTCATGATCAATTGGCTGCCAGAAATGCTCTATTGAAGAGCAAGGTGGTATGA